>CM051497.1:26385641-26413836 GCA_028031935.1 Paedocypris micromegethes | reverse complement strand
GGAGGGGAAGAGAGAGAGAAAGATGGATGGATGGATGGATGGATGGATGGATGGATGGATGGATAGACGGAAAAGATGGTTGGATGGAGGGGGAGAGAGAGAGACAGAAATATGGATAGAGAGAAAGAGAGGGTTGGATGGATGGGGGTTGGGAGTAGACAGACAGACTGCCAGAGAGAGAGAGAGAGATAAGAAGAAAGATAGAAAGATATAGATGAAGATAAAGATGGATGGATGGACAGATAGACAATAGAATAGAGAGATAAAATATAGAAATAGAGAGAGATAGAGAGTTAGAGAAAAAATAAAGATAGAGATAGAAAGAGAGAGCTATAGAGCTAGAGAGAAAGATAGAGGGACAAAGAGAGAGAGAGAGAGAGAGAGAGAGAGAGAGAGACAAAGAAAGAGAGAGAAAGAGATAGATGAAGATAAAAATACCAATGAAAAATAAAATATTTAAACTGAGAAGATTGTTCTTGGATCATTGGAACATTTCTTTCCGACGGCGCTTTCACTATTGTCATATTCACGCGCTATTCTCGTACTGGAGAAGATAATTATTAATTATGATCTTAATTCTGGGATGATTTCTTTGGCGTTTGTGCGGTCAATCTTAAGTACGCGCCTCTAGCTTAAGTACGCACAAGTCTCACAGGTTAAGGTGTGAAGCTACTGTAAATGAGAAGAGCGCGGGAGAACAGGCCGAGTAATATTCAGAAGGGTCTGTTCTGTCTAGACCAGCGCAAATCTGTTTACGCTCGCGTCAGTAACGATTACCTCAGACATCAGAGGTTGCGCCAAATCAATTCCGGCAGAACAAAAGTCCCGTCATCAATCAAAGGCAAGACAGATGAGAAACGACAAGCTGAAAAGCCACTCTCTCTACCAGCAGGATCATAAAAGCCTTCAGATTTTTCATAATCTCTGTGAAGAGACTCAAAATAGTCGCTGCACTTAAAGGAAACAAAAGCATCGGAAGAGAAGACGCACGTCTCTGATGCTGGAGCCAAATCTCCTTCTGCCAAACTGATTGTTGGGACAAAACGGAGTTAAAAAAAATAGATTTTCAAAAAAATATATCAATGGTTTAATTTGTGATTTTGTATCTGTACTCTGTTTACTCCACTACACTTGAATGGACACTTACTCGCTACATTGTGATTGTGCACGACAAGAAGGCATCTTTTTTCTACCGTGTTTAATTTCTTTAGCGTACAAGGTGATAACGCCATCTGCAGGATGGTAAAGGTGCTTGATACTATTTACAGTTAATTCCGCACTATATCAGTTGAACATGAAATAACGGTAACACTTTATTTAGCATGAGTTTTACAGACTAACTTTTAGTTATTTCTTAATCTACTTTGTTCGGACATTTGAAATATTGAGGTGTTACATTTCATTTCTATATTAGGAAAAGAAAACCTTCTAAATAAGTTACTTGTTGAGTTTCTTGTTTTTCACATTTCTTAGTGTTTTTGAGTCCCAAGTTCAGTAAAGAAAAATACTTTAGTTCTTTTAAAATATTTATCTTTTAAAAACTTTACAACGTTTAATCAAGTCTTCTTGGAATTGATGACTACTAACTTGTAATGGGTTTTTTTTTTTACATAAAATAAAAAAAGTTAAAAATATTATGTAAAAACTTCCAATTAAATGGACAACACAACTTAGTCTGAATAAATTCAAGAACGGATTATCGATAATCAATGGCTAGAAATCAGTGATTGGTTGATCAAATCAGAGATAGCTGTTAGCTCTATTCATGCTAATTTCAGAGTCCACTAGATCCGGAGTGAAAGTAAACAATTTGGCCATAAACAAAGACTGTATTCGTTAAAAATGTATAGTGCGCGAACCACTATGCGTTTTTTTCTTCTACATTAAAATTTTACTCCATACATGTTTAGTTTCTCCATTAGCTTGTGGAACCCATGGAAATCAACCCTGAGTAGAGGCAGGTAGAGGTGAACTCACCAAACTGTAGTTTCCTCATGGCTGCGGTGAATTTCTCCTCCATTGAGCGCAGGATGGACAATGGCTTGGGTCGTGTGATCGCTTTCTTACAGCTCTCAGCCAACTTCCTCTCTGAGACACCGGAGACAGAACGGAAAACATTAGAGGACACCGAACAACATTTACATCAGCTAGTGATGTTACCACCATCAAATATACAGTATGGGGACTGACGTTGATAAAGCACGTCATTGGCCGTCAAAAGCCGATGTCAGTTCCATTATAATATCATATAAATCATCTGACTTCTGGCGGACGCTTTCAACCAAAACCAAGTTTGCGCTTGGTGTTACACAACTATAAAGTACAGTAGTAAAACTTCATCGCCGCTTAAGAGGATGGATGCTTTAAAAAAAAAAAATAATAATTTGCTGCTTCCTCAAAAGAGGCGGAGACTCTAAATCATTGCATCTTAAACAGGTGTGGTGACTCCCAATCAATGCTTCTTGAAAAGGGGCGGAGACTCTAAATTGCTGCTGCTTAAAACGGGGCGACTTCCAATCACTGCTTCCTAAAAAAGAAAGACTGCTTCTCTGATTCTTAAAATGGGGTGGTGACTTCCAATAGCAGCTTCCTCAAAAGGGGCGGAGGCTCTAAATAGTTGCTTCTTAGAAATGGGTGGTGACTCCCAATCTCTGCTTCTTAAAAAAGAGTTGAGACTCCAAATCCCTATTTATTAAAAAGCGCCATGAATGCCAATCACTGTTTCTTAAAAAGAGACGGAGACTCCAAATCCCTGCTTCTAAAAAAAGAGGCGCAGACTCCCATTTGCTACATATTAAAAAGGGGCAGAGACTCACCCACTGATTCTAAAATGAGGGTGAGACTCCACGACTGCTTTCTAAAAAGGGGCGGAGACTTCCAATCACTGCTTCTTATAGAAGGAATGACTTTTTCCTGTGTCGTGTGTGTGTGTGTTGAAAAGAGTGTGTGACTATGTGTGTGTGTTCGTTTAAAAGAGAATCAGAAGCCTAAAGTGCTCGGAACCTTCCACCCATCAGCATCTGTAGAGTGTTTGATTCAGGAATCACCACACAACCAACCAACCAACGAGATGGAGATGAATCCGACGGTAATCCAGAAGGAGGTTTGGTTCGCCTCCAAATCTGTTCCTTTGACAAATGACGAGCATGAAAAGTGGTGTAGCGACACAAATGAGAGGTGGTACGTCTGTTCATCACTTCAGATTGTTATCCCGAAGCCTCAGACTAATGACACAGACGCAGCATCTCCGCAGCAGTGAGACGGCGAGGCCTGCGGATGGAGACGCTAGTGCCCACAGACAATTAAAAGCCTATATTTAGGAGCTTTATAGCGTTTCCCTCCATTCCCTCCAGCCAATCGAATTACTGCACGCTAAACAGCGATAACGGTGACGTTTGGACGCCAGCCACGTGAAACCTCACCAACACTGACAGCTCCATTGACTCCCATCACCACATTAGCTGGCGATTGATTGCAGAAGGACATTGGGATACTATAGTATTGATACTGCCGTTATAGAAACTGGCCGACCAATCAGAAGCGGAGACATTTTTGGGAGGGAAAAAGATGTCAGCACTAATTAAACAGTTAAATAATGTCGCTGCTTTCATCGTATGGATTTTCCTCATGAAAAGTGACAGCAGCTTCGATCCACCGCGCCATGTTAAACACCTTTCTTTCATCGGAGGGACGTATAGGAACGAGTGAGTGTGAAACGAAGGTTCACTCCACTGAACACTTCAGCTTCTACCTTCAAATGACGGCTTTCTTTTGATTTAACGATAAACTATAACAGTTATTCCACATCAAAGACAGACGAGGAAAAGTTAAGATGTTACATTTAAAGTTATGTTAAAGTAGATTTGTAGAACTCGCATAACAGCGTAGTTTAAGACTAACATATACTTATTTGCTGAGAAAAATACTCTTTGTCTTGTTTTTCTTTTCAAATATTGAATAATTATTAAATAATGTACTGTATTAAATATATTATTCCAACTATAGGCATCTGGTATATTATATATTATTGTGCATTATTATTATTCTATGTAGATTGTATTCAGACTTGTGCACACTGATTCTTTTCAGCGGCCAGGAGGAAAAACTCTGAAAATCAATGTGAATTTGACTTTTGTTTCTTTGAGCTTTTTTAAAAATTGGAAAATAAACTAAAATATAAATATTTGGTTCAAGCCTTAAAATAAAGGGGGATTATTTTCTTTCTAAAAAAAAAAAAAAAAAAAAAAAAAATACAATTAAAGACCTTTTTTATTTTTTTCTTCTTCGTTATATAAAAAATAGAAAAAATGATTCTAATAAATAAAAAAAGTTCCCTCTCTTTTCCCTCTCTATTATCATTTCAATAAAATATATTTGTTCAAATCGTTTTTGTATTTGTTCAAAAGGTTCTCTAAATAATACAATAATTATTTTGTATTTTGTTCTTTGTTCTTTGTTTACCCCCCACCCCCCAATAATAAATAACACAGAGACCTTTGTTTAAATAATTTTCCTATAATGGCTATTAAAGAACAAAAGAAACTCTTACTTCTAATTAAAAGAATAATAAACACTGGAAGTAACGCACCATGAAACAGGCGGCTGTTTAAATATATTAGCAAGAAAAAAAGGAAAAAAAAAAGAGTTTATTGTGACCAAACAAAGCTCTCAGTAAAGCTGACTCTCCATTTCAGAATCCTAGGAGAAAATGGGCTTTGGAGAGCACGACACGTCTGTTGTGGCTTTGTGCTGAAGTGCCGTAACTCTTCGGCTTATTTTGTCAGAGAAAACAGTTCTTTTATGTTCCCCTGGGACTCGAGACAAGTCGGAAAGACTGAAATACTGCACAGAGCATTTCTCTACAGACTGACCACTGACCGCCCCACAGATACAGTGAGAAAATTAAAGTATTAGATTACAATATTTTTTAAGGCTATTGATACAGTTTTTATTACAGCTATAATAATTAATTTACTCAAGGCCATAAATCCAAAGTGATGATTGTTCTGGGGCAAAAAAATCCGAAAACATAGTTTAGTTGCAAAACAGTTGCACCATGATAGTTTGACACATTACACATTAATGAATACTACAAGTGAACATTTGAAACGTAATGTAATTGGATCAAATTTGGAATTGGACAGGTAAATTGGATGAGTTCTTATTGTAAATGTAATGTAATGGGATCAATTGGAATGTTATTGTTTTTGAATCAGCGCAAATGAAGATTTGATCTAATTACAAGAACTATTGTAATTGGATCAGTTCCTGTAATTGAAACTGTAAATTGGATCAGGTGTTAATGTAAATGTAATTTAATGGGATCAGATCAGTAATTAAATCAGATCTTAATTTGCGTTATTGTTTTTGGATCAGATCTTGTAATTGGAAATGGAAATAGTTTCAGATCTTAAAGTAAACGTAATGTAATGAGATCAGATCTGATCTTAATGTAAATGTAATGGGATCAGATCTTAATTTGTGTTATTGTTATTGGATCAAATCTTCTAATCGAAATTGTAAATTGGATCAGTTCTTAATGTAAATGTAATGTATTTGGATCAAATCCCAAATTAGTGTTATTGTAATTGGATCAGATCTTGTAATTTGAATATAAAATGTAAATTTGATTGGATTTTTATGTAAAAGTAATGTAAATTGATCCAATCTGTAACTGGATCAGATCTTTATGTAAAAGGATTATAATTGAATCCAATCTGTATTTTGGATCAGATCTTAATTTGCATAATTGTAATAGGATCAAATCTTGAATTTGTAGTTGAATCAGATCGTCATTTGACCCTGGACATCAAAGACTCCCTGATCAAAATTACGCGGCTTAGAGGCTGTGAGCGACTAAAAATTACAAAAAAATCGATTAAAGTCGAACGTAAAATTCCAAGCCATCCTTGCAGACGACACTCTGGCTCACCTTGGTTGGCCTGCCGCAGGTTTGTGGTTGCGGCGTAGACGATCTCTGCCGTCTTCTGGATGTCGGGAACCAGCAGAGTGAGACCTTCCGGCTCAGGGTCCGACGGCTCGGCCTTCATCACTCCTTTACCCTTGTCTTTCTTTGACCTGAAGTGAACAGTTTCAGCAGCCGTGAATTTCAATTAAATGCTCAATTTAACCCCAACCCTAAGATTTCGCTAAAGTCAAGTAATGGTGAAAAAATAGGGCAAAACAAAAAGTGCCATTTTCAGAATTCCTACAGTTTTCTGTCCATTTCAAGCACTTTCACGTTCCATGTTCAAGCTTTTCTAGCACCGTACAGTTGTGGCAAAATGTATATTTAACCTCTTGAGTCCTGATGTCCTCGTCAGGTCACTGCATGTCACAGAATTTTCCCACCTGCTGTGTTAACTAAAATGGATCGACCTTAGACCACCCTATAATAGTGTCCAATTGTCGAAGCACATTTTGCAGTTTTAGCAAAAATGGCGGAGAATAGGATGGACGTTTTGTGGTATGCAGAGAGAAGCAAGCCTTTGCAAATTATTTTATTATAACTTTATAATTTTGGAAAATGGTGAGCACAATGTGTAGGTAAGTTTAGGTGTCCCTTTTGTTAGAACAAAAGATAGATGGAATTAAGTAAATATTTAGTAATAACTAATGTAATATCTCCAAAAATAAAAAACCACAACGCTTCTTTTTTATACTTATTGCACTTCTTCTAAAAGTCCAACTAGCAAATCAAATAAAAACAAAATAAAATAAAATCTCAGAGCTCGAGTCTCAAGAGGTTAGCGATTATTATGCGGAAACAAAAAAAAAAAAACAATCTAACTGCTATTACTTGCTTTGTAATAGCAGTTAGATAAGTGTCTCTCTACTGTTGTCAAAACTAGTTTATCTACAATTAATATAAAACAAATGAACGATATGTAAATGAACAAAATGCACAAATGACTCGAAATTATTTGTTCACTTTAGAGTGAAAGATCCAAGTCAGTTGAACAAATTAGTTTGTTGTGAAACAAATATAATTAAATTTCCAAGCATTTTCAATTGAAATTCAAGCGTTTTTAAAGATTTCAAGTGCCCGTAGGAAACCAGCATTTCCTCCGTTGCTCTCTACCTCGTGTCCCCAATCTAACACACACACACACACAGAGCAGCGTCCTGAGAGGTGCGGGGACACAGAATACATCACATGAGCAGCAGATTGTGACTTGTCCCAAAGTAAACCATTAAAAACAACATCCAGCTGTCATGTGGCGCGGCGCATGGGTCTCGCAACATGCATCTTTCATCAAGCAGGAGGACGGGGAAAAAAAAACACACAAAATGAGCGAAAGCGAGAGAATGAGTGTGTGTGAGACCGTCACAACTGTCCTTTACCAGCAGGTAAAGTGGAGGACGACCATCAAGATCATCACGTCATTCAAGGGTGACTGCTTCCTCACGGACACTTGATCATTCCCCTCCGCCACCGACACGCAAACGCCATAAATCTCCGACTTAGCACCAAGACTAAGCCATTATTAATAAAAAGACCTTCTCTGCATATTGATTAAAACACAGTAATAGCCCCGAGAAGCCACGTTTTTAGGATTCGCACGTTCACGGAAATTAATTCGGATCTCATTTACATATGCATTTATTTTTATGGATTTGCAAGATCCTTGCGTGGAATAATCCGACGCTGATAGATTGAAAAGGTGATCGAGGGAATATAATCTCACGACAGCCACCGTGTTTAATCGTTTGTCCTTGAGATCCTTTATTTTGAGATGCCGCGCACTACATTACCCACAGTGCACTGCTCTGGCAAGACGGCGGAATTTTTAAGTGCGAAAGAAACACTTCAAAAGGGGGAAACATGGAAGGAGAGAGAAAAATAGTGAGCTAGAAATAGTGCACCCTTTTTTTGCCATTCTTACAATGAAGGTAATTTTTTTTGGTTTTTGTGGTTTTATATGTAGACCAGAGGAAAAAGTGTGAGCTACAAATAGTGAACTAGTAAAACAAGGCACACTTTCATTATAATTTTTTTGTTATTCCTCTGTGGGACTAATAAAGGATTTTTCAATTAAATTAAATTAAATTCAATGAAGGTAGTTTTTGGCTGGTGTGGTTTGTTATGCGTACCAGATGAAGAATAGTGAGCTAGAGAAAGTGTAACAGCTTGTGTGGATTTATATGCAGATCAGAGGAAACTAGTGAGATCGAAACAGTGAAATATAGCTTGTGTGCTTAATATGCAGATCAGAAGAAAAATAGTGAGAATAGAGAAAAAAGGCAAACTTTTTTTTTGCTATTCTTATAATGAAGGTCATTTTTTGGCTTTTGTGGTTTTATATGCAGACAATAGGAAAAATAGTGAGCTAGATATAGTGAATAGTGTGTGTGTGTGTGTGTGTGTGTGTGTGTGTGTATACCTCAGCCGGTTGGTGTAGGTGTCCACACAGGTCTTCATCTTGGCCAGTAGCATGCCAACTGAGGTCTGGCACTCGGCACGCTCTTCATCCTCCTCTTCCTCTGCAGCATCTCCAGACAAAGGAAGGAGCAGAGGAACCAGGCTGGTGCAGGTGGAAATGGCCCTCAGAAGCTCCAGCAAAGCCCGGTACAGGGGGACATGACGAGCCATATCCAGAACTGCAGAAGACAGGGAGAGGAACATTAGAGTTCGAGAAATACAATAAAAAAACCTTTAACATTTGAGTTATAAAAGCAGATTAAATCAGCCGATTATTTATGTTTTATAGTTTTGATAAAACATTTACAAAGACAATCATTTAAGCCCAAAACGCGAACACACATTTAAACAAAACACAAAAATACAAATGCTTTTGTCACTAATCTCCATATTTTTGCAAAACTTAAAGCTTTTTAAGTGCAAAACTGCCCAGGGCTTTAACCAGGTCTCCATGGAAAAAATAAATACATAAAAAAAATAAAAAGCAAAATAAAACAGTAACACCGCTCTCATTTTGTCTACAGACACATAAATGCTCAGGAAGCCCAAAGACAGGATTTAATGTACAGCCGGGATTGGTTCTGATAAAACAACCAATAAGAAAAAACTCCTTGAAATTTTACAAATTGCATTAAAATGGACGAGAGAAAGCAGAGATTAAAGATAGAAAACCTTTAATTATCTAAAAATAAGAGATTAAGGGTTCAAGGTTTTGGGGAAAAGTCTTTGGCGTGTAGTCGGGGAAATATGAAACACTGCTAATATAAAGGGCGAAAAAAAGAAAGACAATCATGACCACAAACACATTCTCCTCACCTCGAGGTTAATAGGGTTTTTAACGGGGATATTTCAGAGCCACTGTTTGCTCAGAAGATTTAAACAGTGTGAGATGTGTACAGAAAGTAAAAGTGCGCAAACACGCTCTCCATATGAAAATCTCGGGTCGGAGAATAAATCAACAAGAGGGAGTCCAGCTTCCATTAGCAGCCGGTTCCTATACGTCATCCATTTCTACGCTCCAAACACAGGTTAAGATGCTAAATCCAATGTGCACGTAGTATTCCCTGTCCAGTCGTGGACATCACACGTCTCGTCCTTCTTTCTTATTGCTTTCTTGGATTCTTCCATATTGAAATCATCAACTGCTTGATGAACAGCTCTGCAAACCATTTCTCAAAATAATAAAAAATAATTGTAAAAGTTGAGCTTTTGCTCTTTTTTAGGCTTTTACTATGAACACACAAAAACGGAACTAGATATGTTCACATGATAAATGAGAAAAAAAACACGATGTTCTGTGTTTAAGTCATGAAAATGTGGATGATTTAAACGTAAAAACATCACATGTTATTGTATGTTTTGATCTATTTAGTAAGTGGCTTTGGATAATAGCGTCTGCCAAATGACTGTAAAGTAAAGTGAAGTTAAGTCAAGTAAGATGTTTAGGTAAGACGTGTCCCTTTTTTAAGACATGATAGATCGATGAAAATAAGTAAACAATTAGTAATAACATATGTATTATCTCCAACAATAAATCAAGTAAAAAATTGACATTTCATTTTAACACTTATTGTGCTCCTAAAAGCCCAACTAGCAAAGCAAACTTTACAAAGAATATAATTTCAGAGCTCTCAAAGCTGTCGGTTCTCAAGGTTAGATTTATTAATCCCACAGGGTGAAATGTATGTGTTTAACAGCAGAAGCAAACAAAAGGTAAAACGGTACAACTGAGACAGTAAATACCAGAACACAAGCAGAAAAATTAAACCAGAGTAAATTGAAGTAAAAAAAAAAACGACAATAAAAAAAAAGTTGTAAAAATACAAGTGCAATCAACATTATTGTGACTGTAGTGACCAACGTATGTCTCTGCATTGTTTTATTATATAATCTGTGAATATATATTTTAGTTTTATGGTCTGATGAAACTGAACATGATGAGCAGATTCACAGCAGAACTTGTGATTTTTTTCCTCATTTTCTTTCAAATTATTTGTCCCAATTAAAGGGAAATTTGTCTCGATTAAGAGAACAAAGTGTGCCCAAATTGAGCGCTTACTCCGTTAAACCGGCAATTCAACCAAAACAGATCACACACACACACACACACACAACCACACACACACACCTAGCTAAATTTACACTCCTAATGTCTTCTTGCAATAAAGACTATCGTGTAAGACACTAAAGCTCTTCCTGTTTGGAGAAGCAAGAGAATGGCGGATAATCCGGTACATACTTCAAGCCAGAACCAGGACAGCGAGAGAAAAGATGGAAGAAAAGAAGAGAGAGCGAGAGATTAGGAGCATCTTCGAGAAGAACGATATAATGCAAAGAAACATGGAAGACATTGGAAATGTTTGGGGCTCACGAGAGCTTTTGAAGAACCTTCAAAGGATGATGATGATGATGCCATTCCAAGGACGCTAGTCGTCAATGTCAATTCCCGTTCAAGATTCTTCTCTTGCTTTCCTCAGTTCAGACGCTTTCTCCTTCACTCTCATTTCATTTCCAGACTAACTGATTTACTGCACTCGAATCCTCATGGCTGCCCCTCGCTCGCCCTCATCAGACATTCAGCTCCACGCCGGATTGGGCGGATGATAAACAATGTTAGCGGGAGCGGAGAGGACGCATACGTCAGCTCCTCTGCCCTCCGTCGTCATACAGACAGAAACCGAGAGAAGAGCCACGAGAGAAGATCCGAAATAGATCGAGAGAAACTCCGAAATAAGGCAAAGATAATGTAGCGGCGGCTTCATGGGCCAAACTTGACTTTGCTGTGAATTTTGCAGGCCACAATATACGTAAAAACAAAATATAGATATGTAAAAATTATATATTATAACAAAGGAACGAACTATAATAAATTATATATATCGACAATTGTTTTTATTTCAAAATATACGCATTTCATATAGTCTTTAAATTTGTCCGTCAATGACGCCTGAAGAATTATTTTACCTTTAATGAACCCTCATAACATCTTCAAAATTAACTCAAATAAATTTGTGAATACAAAACCAAGAGCAGTCCAAATGTATCGGCTTCACGGGCCGGACATGGCCCACGGGCCGCAGGTTGAGCATCCCTGAAAACGACAGACTGTCTGTAAAATCTGGTCTAAAAACGAGAAAATCTCTGCTGTCTTTTCTCCAAGGTCTCGATGTAACTACAGACACGGAAGCTCCGAGGACTCCAGAGCCTCATCCATCCGCTCCTATTCCCCAGGAAGAGACTGGGAAGGTCAGAGGTCGTGCTGAGTCTGAGACAGAGTTCCAGCCCTCTAAACGATTCTTCATTTGCAGCGTGAGCCCTATGTGGCACAGCTCTGAGAAATGAGCTTCACGCTCACGTTATTTGCTGTGTGAGCCACACACACACACACACACTCCGGAGACTGTAAAAACAGCCGATTCTCCGAGTCTCGAGAAAACACAGGGCTGTAATTAGTCGACGCAGGTCACAGATTCTCCAGGGAAGCACTCGACTGCACAACAGCTGCGGACCTCTGAGCTCAGCGCGGGAAATAACGGCGCTTCTATCGCACACTTCCTGTGATGGCCAATATTAGTAATATCCATGAAAGACAAAATTTGTCCTGTTGTGTTGAATATCTCAACAGAACAGGGTTTTGCTGATCGTATATAAACATGGCCGCAGTCAAAACACACCCAGTATCAGCTTCCTTCATTTTTGATGGAAACATCTGGGTAAAAGCCAGATGTTAAATGGCAAAAATGTTGCTACCAAATTTAAGCGAATATACTTTCTTGGTGTTCTGACTTTCCAGAAACATAACATGCTGGCTAAATATTTCAACAACACTTGTTTTTTTCTTCTTTTAGCAAACCTAACTTGTGACTTGAATAATAGATAGAACAATAGAATGTTAAATATTATTTGTAAATGTAGTAGATTATATTTCCAGTAGGAAGTGCTATTTTTCCATGTGCTGGGTCCATATATGGACAAATTCTGGTTTTCACAATCACAGACAGACACAGTTCAGACAAAGGGGTGCTAATAATTGAGCAAATGGAGTGTATAACATTTACGTAATTTAGTGGTTTGATTTCAGCGCTGAATTGTCACAACGTTTTACTAGATAACAAAAATCAAATGAGAATGGATAATCACAATACAATAAAAAAAAAAAATCATGTTCTGTATTCATAATTTTACATGGATTTTAGTTTCAAACATATCAAAAATATGCTTTAGTTTTAGCAAAGCACGTTTATACTACCACTAGCTAACAGTTTGCTCACGCTAGCTAAATATTTGCTAAGACTGGACTGGAATTTGATGCTTTTGCTGTTAATGATTTTTAAAAGTATATGCTTCTCTTGATACTTTATTAATATAACGGGCTTTTATTTACGGGCAAATAAGCTGCTTTTATTTATAATCTTTGTCCAACTAAGACTGGCACAACTCCAATTCTGAGTGCTGTTTGATCGCCTCATGATGAATAAATTGCTTTTCTATACAAAAAATAGTATAATATGAAAACAGAATAACAATGACTCATGGGACTCAATGGAATTGACAACAGTATCTACACCAACACAGTAAATACAAGCTCATTTACAAAGTAAAATTAAAAACGACCCGAGACGCGCGCACACACACACACACACACACACACACACACACGTTTCACTAATGATTCTCTATGGTAATATATTCCGCATGGACGCATAATACGACCCAGTTCTGAATAAGAAAACAAAACCAGCAAACGCTCGCTGGGGATTGGCCAGGAAACATGCAGGAATTTCAGTGTGTTACGAGTCTCCGAGCATGTGTTAGAAACTCCCGTCACCATGACAACCGGGACGGCGAGGACAGGCGGGACGAGACACACCAGCGCCGACGTTTGTGCCTCAAGAGCTGGTTAAAAATTCATCTGGAAAATATAGAAGCGCGACTGTTTGTGACAAAGGGGAGGAGCTAAAGCCATTCCCCGCTTCCACTTATCTGGAACGATTTTAAACGCCAGGCCTCCAGTATAACCACTGACAGCAAAATCACCCATGTTTAAATCAATCGGGTCATCATTACTGTAAAAAATAAAAATAGATGGGGAAAAAAACGTAGCAAGAGCTTCCGATCAATAATGCAGGAGGAACGAGGAATAAAACAAGCGGCGCCATGCTGCATTTCCCTTTCACACGTCGGCATGGTCCTGGCTCGCGGACCACTGACTCCACACTGATGAGACAATCTGATCCGTGTACCAGAGCCACATGAGGAAAGGAACACGACTGGAGAAGGTAAAAGAGGGTTAAATCACATGCCTCTATAGGTCATATTCACACGGCTCCATTAGACGCTCAGCGCTCGGCCAGACGCCGCCGGAAATGTCAATGGATGAGCCAGCGAGACGAGGTTCTTTATCACCCGGATTGAGGAAACGGATTAACCGACGCACTTAATGAACTGACTGGATGGAGAATCTTCTCAGTCTAAATTCATCATTTCCGTCTCAGTGCGAATCCTGTACGGAATCTAGACTCAGTTCTGGATATTGTATAGAGTTTTTATCCCCGCAAAAAAGTTGCTATTAATTTGAACGATGTGAACAATCAATACATTAATAAAACTACCGGACAAAAAAAAATAAAAAGAGACACGATGTTTGATTGGCACGACTGAAAACCAGTTCATAAGCACACAAAAGCTTCAGAGCAGACAGAAAACAGATCAAAATGAAGTGGAGTTAGTGGAGACTAGAATAGATTTGTTTAAACTATAACTCAAGTAAAAACGAAGTGATTTCACAATGTTAACAAAATTGTATTTAGGAAAAAATGTACGTAATTTAACCAAAAATGTAAAAAAAAAATAATGGAAAAACCAGGGAGGTGCTTATATTCACGGTACATGCATCCCGTATGACTCAAAGAACGTATGGAGGAAAAAAAAAAAAAAAAAAAAAAAAGGATTTTTTTTTTAAAACCAGACCATTGAGACCCAAACACACGTTCAACTTGAACCCAATCCAGCAGATTTGAGAGACTGCAGGTGATGTCCTGACGCTCTACAGTCGGCCAGAAGACACACGGGTGGCAAATAATCCGATTGTGGGCATTAACACCAGCGCCCTCGTGAGAAAGTGGCCCGATTCCAGACATCCGAGAGCGGCGGAATGTTTCAGCAATCTTCTGAAAAACCATCTCGTTTTTTTTCCCGAACTGTGGCGGCGGAGGCGGTTTATTCACGAGGAGGTTTGATTGAGGTAATGGCAACCCGGACTGTAATTTCCCCTCTGCAAGCCTCTATAAAACCTTCAGTTAACCAGCGGATAACAAAACACATCCGTCTCTTTCTGCAACATTTAAGGCCTCTAAATCATTCAGCGTCTTCTTGTCTGGAGAGAAGGTGGAACCTCATCACACTAATTCTGTCAGGAGGAGGTGGCTGAATTATCAGCTCATCAAAAACACAAATGTAGTGACCGGTTTGTATTTTTTTCTTCTGTTTTGGGGAACGTCAGAACACATCTTACACAAACAACGATGGAAACGAATCAGTGCGGTTTATTCAAAATTATTTTTCTTCCGGACTTTTAGTGTGCAGTCTATATCGACTAAACAGAACTTAGAACTATTTGGGTTTCTGATCAAAATGAATCACACAAGTTTTAAGAGTTGCTTTAAATTATATTAAACTCATATTCAAACAAATTCAAGTATAACACAAATAGTATATTAAATTAAATTATAACAAATTATAAAAATTAATTTATAAATATTTGAGCAGAATTTATGTTATACAGCTTAAACATTGTTTAAATTATTTTCTTGCTGTTCATGATGTTACTTAAACATGTATTTATTTTAACCAGAGTTTTTATAGTTTATTACCTTATTGCTAAACTATAATGTTTCTCAAACATGTGCAGTATATTTTTTATCTGAAGTATTCATTGTTTATTAATTTAATAAAAATCTATTTTTATAAAATGACAATGAAGGTCTCTAAAAAGGTGCATTTATTCTTCTCTGTAGTCATTACTGTCTCTATCTGTATTACAGTTATCGTTCTAAGAAATTGAATTGTTCCTGTAAAAATGCACTGCAAGAATGTACAAACGCGTGACAGTCAACGCTTTCATTTGACTTGAATATACAGGGGATTTAATATTGTGTGTGTGTCGCATTAATCCTGATGGGAAATTAATAAAATTTCAAATAAATAAAATGTGAAGAAATCCACTCATTGAAACCTGGATGGAATGGGTATTGCATAGAAATTAAAAAGCATCTTAGCTTTCAAGTGGACAAAAAAAAAAAATGTCAGAAATAATTGAAAATGGCTTTCTGGCCCCGTTCTGGATCACTATTTTAAATTTTATAAGCTAAAATAACCGACTGGTCCAGTGGCTTCCAGTGACTAGTCCATTTTAATGACCATCTGTCCACCCATCCTTCCCTCCGTCCTTCCATTCTTCTCCAATTTAGCTGCCCAGCCTCCTCCTCCTCCACCTCCAGGTTGAGGGCGTCGCTCTCCTGTGCCACGCGGGAGGACATAATTAATTCTGACAGGCCCTGTGACTGGCACTTGGCATTTTGTGTGGGCAAAACCCTGTCAGAGATCCTGGGAAAAGGAGAATCTGGCTTTACAAAGGGCACGGGTACCAGCCAGCATCCCCGTGGATGAGAAGCATCCTAATGAGAACGGGAAAGCACGCGTCCGTCATTAACGAGTCGGAAGAGCGCGTCACGCCTCCGTCGTTGGGAGTTTGTGCTCTCTGATGGCAGCGGGAAAGATTTAGCGCGGGAAAAATGGGAAAAGGCAGAAAGTGGCTGGATGAGTGAACACACATCCATTAAAAGGTTTCCAACCCATCACTCATTCACTCAGTCTCTCCCTCCATCACATTCTTTTTTTTTTTTCTCTCTCTTCGCTTGCTTTGATGGAAGGAAGGATGCGGAGAAGCTTGTCTGCGCTGACCCAATTCTGCTGTGTGTTTCTGAGAGTCTCAGCAGATCCACGCTCAAGGTCTGTGTTTCAAACATCAAATGCTGTTTCAGAAACGCCATCGACACACGCTGATGCTCTTTGGAATTCAATTTGAGCCCAGATGTTAAAAAAAAAGACGGTGTGAGATACAGAGTAAATAGAAGGATGGAGCCCAGCTCGGCGAAAAAAATAAGCTTTTGGAAATAATGAATATCATCTCAAGTCGGACGGAAACAGAGAGCGGACTGATGTGTAAAAACAGCAATTGAATTCCATCCTGGAGAACTGACTGACGCCCTTCAAACGTTTGGAAATTTCCGGGTGAACTATTATGAGAAATTAAGGAGAAATTACCAACAAGTCCCAGTGGATTGGAATTCATCTTTCAACTTACCTTTTAAAAAGCTTTGAA
Source organism: Paedocypris micromegethes (assembly GCA_028031935.1). Classification (NCBI taxonomy): domain Eukaryota; kingdom Metazoa; phylum Chordata; class Actinopteri; order Cypriniformes; genus Paedocypris; species Paedocypris micromegethes. The sequence goes on along the minus strand of CM051497.1, from coordinate 26,397,031 downwards.
ATACAAGCACGCCTTGAAGTAAAAGTCAGAATTAGGGTTTTTATACCCTTTTACAAATACTGATTTCACACTTAACATTCTTTTATAATGGATAAATGGAATTCCTTCCAAATACAAATTTTGTACATGTACATTGTTGTATTAATTATAATTTTTTTGCCTGAATAATACTTTAAAACGTAAAAAAAAAAAAACATTTCCACCCAATGTACTTTTTATCCCGGAGTTGCCCTGGTGTGATGACAAAAAAAATGCATAATTAAAAATAAAAATGATAATAAAAACAATGCATTAATATGTATACCATTATATTAATAATAATACGGTCGTAAGTTGGATGTTAGTGGGTCAAAAGGATCGGATAATCAAACGTACTGTTTGTAGAGGAATTCGTCAATAAATGAATGTAATTCCTTTTTGTTAATGTACACTGTTGTACGTTTTGTACAAATATTTTGTACTAATATTATGTGACATAAAATGTATAATATTGTATAGATAGTATTATATTAACAATAGTAGTTTTACGTTTGAAGTCAGTGGGTCAAAAATCCGTCTGATTTGAAGTGATCGGGAAATCCAACCTACTGGAAAATCAATATGGGAATCCGTAGAGGAATCCACCAATCAGCACACTCTGGCATCACACGTACAGTAATGACATCATTCTGTAATGGCCCAGCACCTGTCAACCTGATGATTGTGTGATCCATCGCTCCATAGAGAGAAAATTACAAACAAATGGATATAAAGCAAGGCTTGTCCGCGCTTCCCGATCGGTTTGATTGGTCTGGGATGTTCCGGCGCGGCGCTGGGAGTCTGGGGCCGAGGGAATTCGCCCACATGATAATTTCATTTAATTGGCCCGCGCGACCATTTCTGCATATTACGGTGACGGAAATGTGCCGATACTAATCAGTGAAAGGGACGAGCCCAGATCTACTGGAATGATGAGCCGATGATTATTTCAGCGCTGGATAATGATGGTGATGTAAGAGCTGGAGGAATTCAAGCTGATGTCTGCACGTCCTTCCCTTTAAGGATGAGACCATCATATCACCAATATTGAGATACAATTTGGAATTTTTTTTTATATTTAGAATATTATTTTTGGAAACATTTAATATTTCACTATCAATTTACAGCAATAACTAGCAAGTCAATTGCACTAAAATCAATTACCACCGTATTTACACAAATATAAGCCGTGCTTTTCAGACGCAAAAAAAAATCTATTTTAATTTAGTTTAATCGTACCTTTTTCTGGTGTTACTTCGTTACTTTGTTAATTGCCAATTATAAGCACCCTCCAAGATTTTGAGCGTCGAAAATTTGAAAGAAATTTGTGCTTATATTGGCAAAAATATAATCTATAAGTTTAAAGAATCTATAAATCTATAATCTAGTGGCAATTGTGATATTTTGGTAGGGAATTGAGCTTGTTACAGGTTCAAATCCCGCTACAGCTAGCTATACTACAAAAACTTCAAAAAAAAAAAAAAAGTCTACACTGACACCATGGCTTAAGGCTGCCCACTGCTCCGGGTTTGTGTGTAACTTCACTGGATAGTTAAATGCAGACAAATCCAATACTGCCCCTAGTGGCCATATTGACAAACTCACTTTCACAAAAATTAAGAGATTTTACAAACCACCAGTGAGATTTCAGCAGGAAGGATCCAAAAACCGCATATTTGGCAACAACCGCAGTTGTATATTTAAACAAAGAACTAAAGGGTTAAAAACATTTCACGCCTTAAAAGGTGAAAACAATCACGATTTGAGAAGATGCCCGTCGTGTTTCTTGCCCAGCCTTAATACTTTTTAATAACGGCTGAGATTCTATTGGCAAACTACTTCCAGAGTGTCAAGGTTTTAATCTTTGCGTTTAACGCCCGGAGGCATTGCCTTTTATTGACCCCCTGTAATTGTGCATCTGCCGGGGGTCAGGATTATTTCACAGCGAAACAGTAAATAATTGATTTGGCTTTGCCGAGGTTCAAGAGGTGATAAAATAAACCAACTTATTTATGTCGCACATAATACTGATATATGATTTTATCGGACTGGATGCAGCAGGAAACGGAGGGTGTATTGGTCCTCCGCTCCGGCCCCTTCCATTAAAATGTTAATGTGGACAATGACGTTGATGGTTCAACCAGCACAGCCCACTGGACGGGACACTGGGAAAGGGCAGAAGGTTTTATTCCTCTTCACGTTTGTGCCAGTTCAAGCCCTGACGATGAGCAAGTGAAGACGAATCATGTTCCTGAAAGGTCCGTGAGTGAGTCAGTGGATGCCAACAAAAAGCGTTTGAAGCAGATCACAATTATGAACATTGTATTATGGAGGGATGCGGGGTGGAGGGGTGGGGGGGGGTGAAAAAAGACAAACTTTACGCTTTAAGGCCAATGTGTGTGTCATAGTGAATTCAATATATAGCATGGCTGCATGTGTTACTTTATTTTAAACGTTGTATTGTAAAAAAGTGTTATCAGATATTTATTTATTATTATTATTATGGTATGGTGTGGTCCTATAATCTATGTTAGTGCTACAAGAAATATATGAAAAACAATGTGATATCTGAAGTATTGTGACGTATTTCAAAAATATTGTGACATCTTACAACAAGAGACAACTTACAAAACTCAATTAAAAAAAGTAACAAATTCAAATAAATAAAACAAAACAAATCTTCCTGTTAAAACCTGTCATTTTAGGCTCTGTAACAGAGGACAGTAAATATTAATACTATCAATGTTTACATAATATTTAAAATAGCATTGTATGGAATGATACACTGGTATAGTATTAAAATCTATATAAGCGCTACAAGAAATATATGAAAAACAACGTGACATCTAACAGACAATTCAGAAAAATTTCGGGGCTGAAATGTAACAAATTAATGCAAACGTGATTTACATCGGCCTGTTAAAACCTTTGTCAAATCTCCACTGTACGTTGGGAAACAGAGGACACTATACAGTGATCCACTTAAGCACACAAAAATTCTGGGTTCAAGATTTATTAGGTTAGTTTGATTTACACAGGCTTGACGCTGGATTGTGATCTGAAACAACAGGGCAGACTGTTCTTGGACATCTTATTTAATTCAGAGAAGATTTCACATTGAGGCATTGAGACTCGACATGAGGTTGGTTTCTTTGGCGTTTGCTAATGGTCAATCTTACGAAGGCACTTCTCGGTCAAGTACTCGAGCCTTTAAGTACTTTAATTGAAGTACTTTAGTGTCCAGAGCGGCACATAGCAAAAGTATTTCATTATCGCAGGTATTACGAAGCGAAAAAATTATTTACATGAATTGCCTAAAATGGTAAAATTTTGATTGGCCGCGAATTGGTCTTATATGTAAATAAGCATAAGCTATGACGCAATAAACCTCAGGGCTCGTGTTTGTAATGTCCAGCTCCGGTCCATTCAAATCATTCACCTCATGATTGCATCCTCGAAAACGATATGACTACCTGACCCAACTTCACAACCCAAACCAATGCACAAAGCCCGCTGGTATTCCCGGCATTCCTACCACTAGGAGACAGCACAGTGTGCGTGATCCATCAAGTCACACGCGTGAATTCCACACCTCCACCTTTCCCTTCTCTCCACTGGAACGATTCTATTCGCCCCATCTCTCCGCGGCTCGACATTGTTCTTGGCAATAAAGACATTTGACGTGTGAGCCTCCTCGCCGCCCACCCTCCCAATCCCCCTCGCTCGCTGTTTCCGCGGATACCAGCCTCGCCGTTTGGTTATGCAACGCACGGTGCTCCACGGCTCCAAGACGGGACCCATCAGCACATGCCATCAGCCGCGGACGGGGAACGGCGGGGTACGCAGGTCGCTGTCGGTCTGTAGCGCTCCTTCACCCACGGAACCGAAAGAGGGAAGATTGTGGAGGAGGACAGAGAGAAAAGGTGGGGGCCAGTGTTTGTTACAAGTCCTGAGCCTCTCTTTCAGATGCTAAACGGGTCAGATAGACAAGTGACGGGACACCAGAGTGAGCCGGGGATGGAGAGGAGGGGGATTCGCTTGGGTTTCCGTGAGAGAGCGAGGGAGAGCGGGAGAGAGGGGGGGGGTGAAGAAAGAGGTGGAAACTGATTTCTCCGAGCCCCTTGGAAAGAAAGGTGCGAAGCGTTGAGGAGGAACAACACGAGGAGACCAAAGGGGGTGGAAAAGAGGGTAGGACTTTTACTACAAGAGGCTGGAATACTGACAGAAAAGCCCAGAGGAAGTCCGAGAGTACAAGCAGGCGAAAGAGAGAGGGGAAAGATAAAGAGAGTGTGTGAGTGAGCGAGCGAGCGAGAGAAGGGGAGGGGACATTAGGGACTGAGATTGTTGTCTGCCTAACGCACACGGCACAGGGAGATGCAGTTGTAGACCTTCTGGTTTTTCTTCCTCCACTTCTGATCGCCCCTTTCTCCTCTTTTTTTTGGCATCGGGGATGTTGGTCCATCGGCCAGCCGGCCCTCATGCTGCCGCCAGCCCGGAGATGCCGCTCCAGTGATGAGTCCACAGCATGCTGGATCTCCCAGCAGATCACCCACGCCGTAGGGTAAGACACCCGATCATTTACTCCCAGTGCGTGTAGTTGAGGAGTGCCGACGCTCCTCGTAAAGTTGAAATGCATGTTGGCCCCTAGGCTGCTTCACCGGGCTTGATATTCAGACACTTAGCTGTCGTAGCCGGGGTCTTTAACTCGCGTTACGTGCTGAAACGGATGCTAAGCCCCCGCGGTGCGTGTACACAGACAAATCTGCGCGTTTAACTGAAAGATGGGGCGAGGGAAGAGGAATCGTTTAGTCTGTGTGACAAAGGCGAGCGGCACGGTAAATCACCCAGTCGCCCCCCGTTGGAGCAGCTCTGCGGGGAAATATGGTTTTCCGAGGGGGAATCCATCAGGGTTTGTGTTCATTACGCCACAGCTGGGCAATCAGCGCAGAGGGGAATCTCGCCCTCGCCTCGTGAGAGTCTCCCATCGCCGGCTGGGATTGGACGGGGAGAGGGAAAGATGGCAAAGGTCGCTAACATCTGGCTTTTTCCCCCCACAGATAAGCCCCCTGGAGACAGAGGAGGGTGGGTCAGAATGGGAACGAACACCATCAGTATAGAGGAGGTCCGGGCACTGGAGGGGAAAGAGGAACGAGAGGAGTCCATCTTGGCCCTGCTGGGGATCATCGGAACCTTCTTGAACTTGTTCGTCATCGTCTTTGTTTACATCTACACCACCCTGTGAGGAAGACCAGGTGGTGAGGGGCGACCAGAAGAGATGAAAGCGGGATTGTGCCCTCACGGAGGAGACGTTGGAAGATGACAGTGGTCTGCTGTGGATGGGGACGCTACTCATGACCTCTGACCCCTGAAGGATTTGTATCGATGATGATCAGCAGAACTCACTGGACATTTGCTGGAAGTTTGGACGGAGCACAAATGGTTCCGGGATTGGCATCACCGATGGACCAAAGGATGCTGCGTTTCCACGGCAACAGGACAGGCATCAAGCACTGCTCGGCTGCCTTCACAGGACAAACACAAGAGCTACTTTACGACTTATTGGACATAAACCGGTACAGTGGGGGGGGGGTGGATTTCTGAAATATTTTTCTATTTAAATCAAGGGGAGAAAAAACCCGAATGGAGTTTCATCCTTCATGGTTTTATCGTCTTTCCCGAGGAGGAAAATGAGCGACACAGACACGTGTGATGCTCAGCTCGCAGCTTTGTATCGATACCTGATTACTTTATAGATGTACTGTGCCATAGGGAAAGTGTTCAATAAAATGATATTCTATCAATCGGCGTGTCTGTGGTCTGGAGTCATGAGCAGCACTCACCATGTCGCCGGGAAAATAGATTTTCGTTTTTAGAAAAGCATCGACAGACTCGAGCTGCTCGCAGTTGTTTGTATTGTGCGTCCACCCATGTGTTAGTGGAAATCTGTGTGTGTGTGTGTGTGTGTGTGTGTCCAACGCTGGCTAGAGAGCTGTGTGTGTGCGTGTGTGTGTGTGTGTATTTGCTAATATGTGCAAGTCTGTTTGTAGAGGTTGCTACGTGTGTGGAGAGAGAGAGAAAAAGAGAGAGTTTGTGTGTGTGTGTGTATGTGTGTGTGTGTGTGTGTGTGTGTATTTAGTGCTTGCTGAAATTGTGTGCATTTTTGCAGATTTTAAAAGGTGTGTGTTTGTAGTGATAGCTGCATGTGTGTATTTGCGAGCATGCTGAATGTGTATTTGCAGAACTTACAAAGTGTGTGTGTTCGTAGAGATAGCTACAAGTGAGTTTGTGTTTATACAGCTTTCTGAATGTGTGTTTTTGTAGATCTTAAAAGTGTGCTTGTTTGTTGGTAGAGGTAGCTGTGTGTGTAGTTTCTAGAGATAGTTGTGTTTGAGAGTGCATGTATGTGTGTGTAATTGTAGACCTTGCTGAAAGTATGTGCGTTTTTGCAGCACTTTGCAGGAAGCTATGTGTGTGTGTGTGTGTGTGTGTGTGTGTTTGCAGAGTTTGCCACACACATGTGTGTGTGTGTGTGTGTCTCATTGTGTGAGTGTGTGTGTTTGTAGAGTCTGCCGAGTGTGTGTTTTCAGAACTTGCTACATGTGTGTGTGGTTGCAGAGCTCACTTGTGTGTTACATTCTGTGTATGTGTGTGTACAGTTCCGTACACAGCACAGAAAAGCCACACCAGAGTGAAAGCGTGGAGGAGGAAGAGTGCGGGGGGACGGTCAGGCGGGCTTCTCCTCCATCTTTATTCCTGGCTGGTAGCTGTGATTAAGGCGTTTTAAGCTCCTGGAACGAGGAGGTCAGATTCCCGTCACCGCTGATGGAGAGTGAAAGAGATGGCTGATGGGAGCTCCATGCATGAGAATGAGTCTCTGATGGTCCACGTGGCTCGAGGAGACTCACTCATGTCTAAGTCTCACATCTCCAAGATCTTTACAGATGTTCTTCTGGTTTTCCAAGTTCTTCAAATGTTCTCCAAGATCACGTCTCCACAAATAGCTTGAGGAGACTCCTTCTCGTCTAACCATCACATCTCCAAGATGTTAACAATGCTCTTCTGGTTCTCCAAGATCATGTCTCTCTGAATTACTCGAGAAGACTCGCTCAGGTCTAAGCATCACGTCTCCAAGAAGTATACGAATGTTCTTCTGGTTCTCCAGAGCCAGTTCTCCAACATCACGTGTCCAGAATGACTTGAGGAGACTCACTTATGTCTAAGCATCACGTCTCCAAGATGTTAACAAATGTTCTTCTGGTTCTCCAAATTTTCCAAATGTTCTTCAAGATCACGTCTCCCCGAAAGGCTTGAGGAGACTCACTCACATGCAAGCATCACGTCTCCACGATGTTTACAGATGATCTTCTGGTTCTGAAATCCTCAATCCACGCTCCAAAACATAGAAGCGTTCTTTTGTGCAGGAGCCTCTATAAACTTAAAGCCACAGGGCAGGAGTGTAATAAAAGGCCGAGCTGTAAATCAGCATGTACCTGCAGGGCTTATCATCAAACACAAATCCCCAGCACAGCAGCTCTGGTGTCAGATCAGTCTAAACCCTCTCCACCTGTTCATCTCCCAGCTTCTGCAGCTCTCAGGTCAGCAGAAACCCCCTGGGCGTGGTCTGCTGGATCAGCCAGGACTGATCCTGGACCAGTTACAGCACAGAACATCTGGAAATAATCCAGGAGCCTTTGTGTGGCAGCACAAAGCTGCACAATCCATCCCCGGTGTTGTGTCGACGAAGCAAGAGTCATGCTGGGCTATCGAGAAGCTGGGAGTTAAACATCTGGATTTGAGCGCACAACAGACAGACGTTTGAACAAAAATGAGGCGATTCAGTGGCTGTGTGAATCACAAACTCTTGATTCACATCACGAATCTTTGTTCGCAGTCGATCGTATTTATTTACTCACCAAACACCGTGGCTTGTTCAATTCAAGGCAGAAACGAGACTTTGAATATGGAAAACGAAATGGAACCAAACAAGAAAATAGAACCGAAACGGCCACAAATAAAAACACTCTTCAAAAACTCAAAGACGCAACAACAACAAACAAGAACAATAGCACAGTGTGACATCAACAGGTCGGAGCACTGCCAAAATAAGAGTCCCCATGACAAAAACCATCTTAAACCTTTAAGATCTAACCAACATCTGGATCTGAGCGAGGCAAGGCGGTGGCCGTATGAATCGCATCATGGATCTTTTGAGAAACAACCAAATCCGAATGACTGCGAACAAACACATTGGCTTGGAAGAATTGTATGAGTGCAGGAACGAGACTCTTATTATGGAAAATTAACAAAGAATTGGAACCAAAACCGGCTATAAACAAATTTGTTTAAAAACCAGATGCAACAACAACAAACTAGAATAATACATCATGTGACATCATCAGGTCAGAGCACTGCCAAAATAAGAGTCCTCTGATAAAAAACACTTCTAAAGCAGTTAAAACATCTGGATTTGAGTGACATGATGCAGTGGCCGTATGAATCACTAATGTTTGATTCGAATCACGGATCTTCGACGAAACAACCAAATCTAAAATAAGAGTCCCCTGAGGAAAAAAAAAAAACTTTTTAAAACAATTAAAAACAAACATCTGGCTCAAAAGAAAAGTAGAGGAACAGATGGAGAGAATTAGTTGCTGTGTTGTGTAAAAACGGAAAATTGTTGTTTACATGCAGAAAAAGTCGAAGCACCTCGAAAACCTGCTCTACTTAAACACTTCACCGCGTCAGCACGAGCGCCAGATCAGCAGAACAAAAAGCTGTCAAAAACTACTAAATACACAGAAACAAGCATAATCGGCGAGGAGTTCCGAATTATTCTAGCCTACGATGACAAACTAGCGCTGCGCCATTAATTATATGAATAATGAGAAGCTTGTTTAAATAAACAACTTGTGAAAAGAAAAAAAACGCAACAAAGTTAAATTAAACATTTAAAATTATTAAAAATAGTCACAGCAATCCAATTTTTATCTTGGTAATCCTAATACATTTCTTTCCAAAATTGTTCATATTTAAAACGTCATGGCTTGAAACGTTTGGCTAATACCAAAACTAATTTTTAAAACGTCAAGTTTTAAAAATAAAAAAACAGACACAGCAAACGTAGAAATTCAAATGACACTGAACACCAGTAACGAAAGAGATGAAAACACCTGTGAATTCGACGTTTTCGATAATAAAATAATCAGGCAAAGACAAAACAAAAACGTTTTTGTTCGTCAAAGAAGGCACACCACATTTGGATCTGGTTTTAATCTCCGAAATTAAAATACAGATTTTAATAACGCATTTTGTGCCACAAAACATTCCTACACCCAACTACATCAAACGCCTCCGAATCTTTAGAACTTTTAAAAACGTCATTTCAATTAATTTCTCCCTGACTCAGGGAATATTCCTCAACAGCCCAGTGATCGGCCTTCAGATTAACACTAGCTTATGCAAAAACATGCTGAACGAGGGATAAAATTGATTAAGCGCCACCGCTCAGAGTAACGTGGAAATGGAGAGAAATAATCTACGAACATTCAAATGAACCTTCAGGATTGGGAAAGTTGAGACATTTCCGTGATCCATGTGAGCTCAGATCAAAACAAGTGGGTTTGGGAAAAAAAAACAATTCACAAATCGACACTCTACCCTCGTTTTTCCATGTGTAATGCTTCTTGAAATCCAGTCTATAATCCCATCTTTTCTTTATCCATAAATGTCTCGTGATTACAGTAGGAATGATCTGAGATGTTCATTTTTCTTCTTCACAGCCACAGAAATGGCTAGAAATCTCACATGAGACGCGGTCGGTTTCCAGGCTTTTTCAAAATGACCAACAAAGCGCCCCCTGCTGGCTGACAATAGATCACGCTCTGCCAACCTAGAGTTGAAACCTTCTCCTGATACCAGGAGCTAATTACAACACTCATTGTTTTATTGACACTTATTTAATTAGGCTAGGGAGAAATGGACACACACACACACACACACACACACACACACAAAACACACCCACCACACACACACACACCCCCATAAAGCCTACACCAATGCCTGCATCATGATAGATAAAAAAAAAAAAAAAAAATATATAATATATATAATATATATATATATATATATATTATATTTTAGATTCATAAGCATATGCAACAATAATTATAAATATTATAAATTATAAAATAAAAATAAACAAAAATATATCTAAAATAATTATATATATATATAAAAAAAATAAAAAAATAAAAAAATAAATAATGAAACTTGTCACAACCACATCTTGAAAACCACAAAAAAACATCCTCATGTATATTAAAAAATATTTAACTAATTTGTTTACTAAATATTGTCTTGAGGGTAACGGAACGACAAGAGCGCATTTGTGAAGTTATGACTATTCTGAATAACTATTATTTGCATTATTCCTTTCAGTTCAAGAACACAATAAATAAGTGATTTATCCATAAATAAACTGTAAAAAAATTATGAATAGCTTGAACTACAAATATACTACTTAAAATGTATGATAAAACATAAACAGATGCAACAAAAGTAAAAAAAAAAAAATATCTGTATATTTGGAAATATATACACGAATAGAACATCTAGCGCATCAAACTTTATCCCAGCCAATGAACTTTAGGCTCCACCCAAAACCCTGCTTACTAGACAGACCAACCCCGCCTCTTTTGTGACAAGGGCGTGGCGACTAATCCTTGAATAAATCTACACAATCCTGACAGAAACATGCGAAAGCAGAACCTCCACTATTGTGTGGTGACTTCACCAGTTTAGCCATTTCACACAAGGATGATCCAATCAGCCGTCACTTCCAACACAGCAAAAGCCACTGGAGCTTGTCTTACCAGAGTCATTGCGCAGGTAGGAGGACATGGCCGGGATGAGACACGACTGGCTGAGCAGTTCCTGCAGCACGGAGGGTAGTAGGGAGCTGCTGTGACCTCTGACCTCTCCAGAGAGACTCTCACCAGAGCCGACACAACCTGACGGATTGATGTAGCTGGCCAACACCTGACAAGAAGCAGGGACCATTGAAACCAGCTCCAGACTGGTGAGGAGCGAGTGGAGACTGACCTGTAGGAGGCAGGTGACGTGCTCTTCCTCCAGACGCTGCTTGGTCAAAGCTTGTTCCACATCCCAGCCCGATGCTGTGGAGCCCGTGCCGAAGCCCGTTCCCTTGGCCCAGTAAAGCTGCTGCTCCTCGGTGGTGCCACCCACATGCCCACTGGACACCTGCGGCTGGAATCAACACACAACAATCAAACCAAATTGTCCAGATTTTTGTGGAAAGGGCTTTGACATGTGTTGGCACTAAAGTATCTGGATTAGTTAAAAAAAAAAAA
>CM051497.1:26370122-26385634 GCA_028031935.1 Paedocypris micromegethes | reverse complement strand
AAACTATCTACAAACACAATTTTGTAAAAAAATACTAGTATTTGTATATATAAAAATTGTGGACGATGCCTTTTTACATCCATAAATACCGTATTTACGCAAATATAAGCATCCCATTTTTTCTTTGAATTATCGACACTCAAAAACTTAGCGGACGCTTATAATCGCCGTTTTAAAATAGGCACCATTTTTCAAGTCAGGAGCAATCACAAATACATGGAAAGACGTCGTCTTTATGCAGCGGTGTGTGTTCTGTCCTCTATTTTTTCTTTAAATAATGCTTCCCGAGGTGCATATAAGCTTTTATTGGCTCAATAACATAAACAAAGAAATTTTAGCCACACCACAACACTTAACAGAGACAAATAAACACTGGAAGTAGTAAGATTAAACCAAATACAATAATTAATATTTGAATATACATATTAGATATTGCGTCCAGTAGATCCGCGCAAATGGCTAACGGCTAACGCCTGAAAACGAGTCCAGCACACAAAAGTTTAAACACCAGTTATAAAAGTTCAACATCGGAGTTAAACACAATCAAATCACTCTGTCTGCTACACAGAAAAAACATGACTGTTCTGATATTTACCTCTTAAAAAAAACAAGCTGTGCAAAGGCTCATGGGAGAATGCCTCACTGGAGTGAGATGCTAAGGATTATGGAAGATGAAGTTTTTAAGACTAGAATGAATTTTTTTGGACGACATTAAAGCAAAACGAGTCACAAGTTGAGTTTTTTCTATAGTAAAACAAATAGTAAAACAAATGTCTTAATTCTCTTATCACTGTTGTCCTGATGAGCGGAAGATTCTGAAAGGACAGTTGGCCACTTCTCCGACATATTCACCTGCTGCAGTCTACAACTTGTAGGTCCAACTTGATGGTCGTGGTCCAAAAGTTTATTTCACGGGCTACAGAACAACTCACCCACTCACAAAGCAACAATTCAGAGTGTTTTCAGACACACACGCACCCTGGAAGCCAACCAATCACAGAGAGGGACACAGACACACCCCTTCACTCACACCTATGGCCGACTTTTCAAGACTAATAACTAATTCTCCTGCAGGTTATTAGACTATGAGGGAAATCAGAGACCTGGAGGAAAGACGCCCACATGCCCCCAGACACCATGACTCAAGACTGCCCACTGCTCCGGGTCTGTGTGTGTTTCAATACGACCCCCTAGTGGCCATTGTGAAAAATGCACTCACTTTTGAGCATCCAGCGCCACATTGGGCTTTAGTTCCAACAGTCATGTCTGAACATCTAGTTTTGGGCTGCGTTTCAAACACCTTCTTACATCAATGTTGTGGGATTCAAAGCATTTATTTCCAACTGTTTGACAAAGGCAGCTTGTATTACTTATAACATTTCCAGTGGGGGGAAAAAAAACAAGCGAAACACGAGAGTGGAATAAAAGCAGGATGGCCGCTGTGCTCTTCTCCGGCCGAGAGGAATCAGGTGTAATATTTGCTCTGCCGCCCCAAGGACGGCCATTATGGCTCTGACAGGCCACTGGCCAGCGTTCAAACCTCCAGCCCTGAACCCCCCGAGAAACCATAAATCCACACAAAGCATCTCAGCCGCTCTGTGACTTAAATCCTGAAACAGGGAGAAAGAAAAAAATACTTTAATAATAATAATAATAGTAGTCTTGGAGGGCTGGATATTGATTTTACGGGGATCCATTTGCTTTGGTGTTAGCGGCGTGATGATGGTTGCGCTTTCATTATTTTCTCATTATGACTGTGCTGCGGTTGTTCTTTATGAAGACACTTTCATTTCCGCAAAGTGCAGTTCCTTGTAACCAAGTAATGAGTAAAAGAGCTGTCCCGACTCTCGCCGTCTATTAATGGGACAGGACTCTCTACCTGCATGAGCAGGTTCTTCTCCACACACACACACACACACAACCTTATTAAGTCAAGGACTCTTTATTCATAGTCCTTCGGCAGTCTGTAAAGACCGTCTCCAACAGTCATTAATAAAATGACCGGTCAGAGACAAAAACATCTCCATTAAAACCATTTTCATCCTGATTTCCACTTGAATTTGTTAAACGTGCCTTATTTACAGTTTTTATGCAAATATAAGCACCTGACTTTTAAGAGCCAAAACAAAAACACCATGGATTTGCAAACATAAGCAGCTCCTCTACTTGGTTTTATGACTTTCCAGAAACCTAAAATTGTGGCTAAATACTTATTGTGGCTACCAATACTTCTTTTAACAAACCCAACTTGTGACACTTTTACTTGAAAAACAGCGAAAAATTGAATGTTTATTACTTTTATTTTACTAAATATTATTTGTAAATGTAGTATAGTATATCTCCAGTAGGGGATGATTTAACTTGCTATGTCCATATATGGGCATATTCCGTGTTTCACAGTAGCTGATACACAAGAGTTCAAACAGACAGAGAACAGAGTTTGCCACGATAGTGTGCTTGATTTAATTTATTTTTATTTCTTTGAGTGTCGCTGACTTGATAAGGTTTCTTTATTTCTGTAATTTGGGTACATGTATTACTTATATTTACAAGTGATGTTCCGTAGCTTAGCCACTACTAAGTGGCACAGAGTGGCTAAAGGTATTTATTTCTTTTATTGAGCCAATAAAAGCATGTCTGCCTCTGGAACCATTAGACCAAAAAATTGATGTCAAATCGGCAAAGCGCATTGTGAAGTTATAGTGAAAATGGCGGAAAAAAGGACTGCAGTTCTGTCGGCTGTAGTGCAAGACCTAAGTCTTTGTAAAATAAGTATTTTATAGTATTTTTTTTTTTACAAATATTTGTGCGATGTTTAGGTAAGACATGTCCCTTTTGTTAGGACACCAAAGATCGATGAAAATAAGTAAACAATTAGTAATAACATATGTAATATGTAAGACTAAATCATGTAAAAAAAAAAAAAAAATCACGTTTCACGTTTACACTTATTGTGCTCCTAAAAGCCCAACAGGCAAAGCAAATTTTGAAAAGAATTGAAGAATTTGAGAACTCTGGTCTCAAGAGGCTATAGAAACAAAGGAGAACACAGTGCAGAAGCGCACCGCTGCATAAAGACAATATTTTTGTCGATTTGATTTATTTCTGATTGCTCCTGACTTGTAATATGGATGAGCGCATTTATTACGTGCACATTAAGCAAAATAAGCACCCCCAAAATGTATATTCACGGAAACACGCCATTCCATTTTTATGCTTGTGGTTCCAAACACTGACCTCGGTGGAGTTGGCGCTACCGCTGGGCACTCTGGGAGCGTGGTGGCTGAGGGCAGACAGGCAGGCCAGGATGAGGTGGATGGCACCGATCTCCAGCGCCATCCGTCTCAGCAGCAGTCCGTCATCAGTGGTGAGAGGAGTGGAGCTGAACAAGGAGCGGAGCACGTGGAACGGCAGCGTGGGCAGAACGTTTGCGGAGGGAGACTGGAGGATGTGACCTGGCAGGAAATGAACCAGAATGAGAGGAATGGCGATTATCAAGGTCACGGGAGTTTGAAATCATCGTTTTAACCTGGATGAGACACAAAACGCAATGAATAATATGTGGCCTGGACAAAGGACGGAGGGAGAGAGAGACAGAGAAAGACAGAGAGAGAGAGAAAGAGACAAAGAAAGAGAGAGAGAGAGAGAGAGAGAGAGAGAGAGGGCGAGAGAGTGAGAGAGACATAGAGAGTGAGAGAGACGGCGAGAGAATGAGTGTGAGAGACAAAGAAAGAGTGAAAGAGAAAAACGGAGAGAGAAAGAGACAAAGACAGTGAGAGAGAGAGAGAGTGAGGGAGAGAGACAAAGAGAGAGTGAGAGAGACAAAGAGTGAGAGACAGGGCAAGAGAGTGAGTGAGACAAAGAAAGAGTGAGAGAGAAAGAGAAAGAGAGTGAGAGAGAGGGCAAGAAAGAGAGCGAGAGAGAGGGAAAGAGAGACAAAAGTTAAAAAGAGAGGAAGAGCGAGAGAGAGACAAAGAAAGAGAGCAAGAGATGGCGAGCAAGAGAAAGTTAAAGAGAGGGAGGGCGAGAGAGAGAGAAAAAGGGCGAGAGATAGGGCGAGAGAGAGAGAGAAAAAGGGCGAGAGATAGGGCGAGAAAGAGAGAAAGATGGCGAGAGAGAGAGAGAAATCTCCTCTGTACTCAATAATGCACTTAACCAGTCTATCAATAACTCAGGCAATCAGCTAACCAATCAACAGTCCAGACTGACAGAAATACACAGTGGGCAGCCAATCCAGGCTCAATTAAACCGATCGATGAGGCAACCACGCAACAAGCGAATCAATGCTTCCTGTAGGGAAGAAGCCGAGTGTATCTGACAGAAGGTGCGCATGCATGACAGCCATCCAACAACTCCAAAGGGACACATGCACTTCTTGCATCATGGGAAAATACAATCTTACGTTTAGCGGAAAAAAACAGAAAAAAAGCCTAACACACTGTTTTTTTCAATGCTAACGGACAGACATTTCCCAGACAGACATGAGCAATCGATCAAAGAAACGCCTCAATATTAGCTGATGTCAATTTGGTTCCAGACAAACGTTGTGTTGCTCTATTGCTGCAGCCAAAGCTGGAAACGACTTGAAACGTTTAATGCAAGTTTGTCAGACATCTCAGTAATATCTAACTATTAGCGTCTGGGTCTTTATGACAACACGACTAGAACCGAAAAAAATTATAATTTAATTCAGTTAATTAAAACTCGATAGCATATAGAAAAAAACATAAAGAAAACATTGAACATGTTCCTGGCAAAAATAATCTGTCCTATTTGTCGATGCTTTTTCAAAAATGTCACAAATATGTTTATTATGTATTCTAAATGTGTCAACACTTTGTTGTAAAATATAAAGAGCTCATGTTGCAATAGCGAAAAAAAAAAAAGTGGTGTCAATATCTGTAGTTTATTTAAACACAAACAATGTGATCAGGTCATTTCTTATAGTTATCGTTAAAAATAATAAAAAAAATGCAAAATTTATTTTAACCAATTTTGCCACTCATACATTAAACCTCCAAAACCTTTCGTTTCTTTATAAAAGATTTCCAAACAATGGACCTGCCCTTTCTCAACGCTTGATTTTGGATCCGTATGAAACTGGATTGTTTTAATTTATCTGGATAATTCTGATCATAAAAATGCTGCTTTTGTGGGAAACGGATCTACAGTAGCACACACTCCACTTCTCACTCTGTGGAATATAAGACCTAGCGTGATGCTTGTGGAACAGCTGTGGAGAAGATCAGTTGAAGGACACAAGTGAAGCACACAAGCAGAGGTTGCGGTTGAGAAAACCATAAACGCGAAAGATCTTCTGCATCTACTTGTTTTCAATCAATATCCACTCTGAAACACCCAGGCACGGGACTAATGGAGGTGTGAACGCAGACTGCATACGAATCAACTGTGGCATTTCTACACACGCAGCCCAAAAACACGTGTCGGGTCGATGACAGAGAAGCGTGGAAAGCTTCACGAGAACTTACTTCCTTCCCCATCATCTGTGACGCCAAGGACGAGTCTGAGGAGACACTGAGCGTGCTTCCGTTCTTTCAGCAGGACTTCGGCGTAGCCCGGCAGGCGCAGAAACAGCCCGAAGGCCGCGAGCGAATGGGCGGGGATGGGTGACATGGTCTGCACGGAGGACTTGATGGGCGGCGGCTCGGCGGCGATCATCTCCGGAGCTTCGTAAATGAGTTCTCCTGACTGCTCGATGGTCACCCACTCGAACTGGTCACTGTCCTTGGGCTTCTCCTGAGTGCTGGATGGCACCACGGGAGCGCTGACCTGCAACGGGAGGAAACATATTCAGACGAGAGAATAAAACATCTACAGTTGAGGACAAAATTATTAGCTCCGCCTACAAAATGATCATTGTTTGAAAAGTATTTCAAAAGTGCTTTTAAACAGAGCTAATAATTTTGTCCTGAACTGTACATAGCACTAGTCCTTGGAATGTTTAATTCTAAGTTAATTGGTGATTTTTTTTTTACTTTACATTACTTTTACATTACATTGTTTCATTCCATTTAATTTAATGTAAAGTATTATAAGTAATATGTGTTATTATATTGCAGTTTGACAACATGATTTTTAGGGTTGAGTATTGCAAATAATAAAATATCCAAATAGAATCGTGAAAAGACTGACCCCAGTAACGGTCAATGGGCAAGAGCGTCGCTTATGAAGCAAAAAAGCTCCAGAAATGAGCGACGCAGCAGAACATGACTAAGTCAAGGTGGACGCGGGCACACGGACCTGCTGGATGACGTCCGGGTAGAGCATGGGCAGCCTTTCTGCGATGAGAGCCAAGCCGCCCATCCCGGCAAACACCTGCAGGGGCGACTGGATGGGGCTGGTCTCCAGGAGAGAGTCGTCCACCGCGGCGTCCAGGCCTTCATCACCGGGGGTCATCGGCTCCTCATCAGGAAACCCACTGAGCATTTCACAGTGATCTGGGAAACATGTGATTAAGAAAAGATTACATAAAAAAAAGTTTCGGACTTTAGTTTAATAATTGTTGTTAGATTTTGTATTTTTGTCTATTTTTTCTATTTCATTCTAATATCTAGTTTTTATCGAATTTATATTCTTTTATTGTACTTCTATTCTTTTATCGTATTTCCCTTCGCACATTTTGTTGTATTCATTACCCAAGAGCCTTTGCACCAATCCGTCGGAGGACCATCAAGCTTTATCTGATGCAGTGTGAAGAGGATCGTAGCAAAGGATTATTATCCCCTGTTTATCAGACAGAGCGTTTTGATTGTGTTTGTTTGTTGGACTTTTTTTTTTTACTCCTTTTATATTTACCCGCACATTTGAAATCGGTAAGCACCCCATCCAAGTTTGACCGTCGAAAATTCTGAAAAAAGGGGTGCTTATAAATAACATATAGGGCGTATTTAATTAAGGTGCTTAATAGGGCGTAAATATATGTTTATTAAATCACTTTATCAAGTTTATTCCGCTCTACATTTCTACTTGATTTCTACAAACACGCTCCATTACCACAAAGTCGAGACCCTGCAGAGCTTTATTTTATCGTACTGTGTTCCAGCGCAGCAGTGGAGCCGCTGAAGCATAACTGATGTTTGTTTAGCATCAGAGCTGCGGGTCTCAGAAAAACCTACTTTTCTACTTGAGTTTGTGTGTGGGAACAAACAGAGCCTGACAGGACAGAACATCACCTGTGGATGGAGGCTCTTTCACACACTTCATCCAAACTCCAGGCCAGACAGACGGCTGAGCGAGCGATGGGAAATCCACAGCGACTACCCAGTGTGCGGAAACCAATTAGCTGGAGGACGCGGCGAATCCCCCAGGCGGCATCACCTCGAGGACTCGCTGGGTGCTTTTCAACACAAGCTTCCTCGAGAGCCCAACAACGGGCTGCTGGGAAAAGCCAGCGGTGCGGAGGAAATGAACGGAAGAGGGTTTACACCTCCGGAGATGGAGCGACTGTGCGGAGCGGATGTTGAAGCGACGATGTTTGGTTCATTATATTTTTACTCTCAGTCGTGTCACGCACAGAACTGATCAAACGCGGATTAGCATGGCGAAGGCGAATGTTCAGTCAGGACGCTCTCCGCTTACAGAGGACGTTCGGAATTGTGTGCTGTGCTGGATGATATCGGGAGCTTCTGTGAGATTTGTCAGTGCAATTCTACGTATAGAGAATAGCATAACATGTTTTATGTAATTTAAAAAAAAAAGTACTAAATTGTTATTATTCTGTTCATTATTATTATTATTATTAGCAATGGTTCAATATAATCTTACATTTCTATACATTTCTGATGGAATTTTGAAATGTCTCAATCTATAATTACAACATAACAATAAGTGAAAACAAAGAACAAAAAAACAAAATAAAAAGAATAACATGAAAATCGCTAATAACTCCGCAACGCTAACTCCGAGCTTGAGTCGCATAAACTTTTGCATATGGGTCAATTTTTTTGATACAACGCTTCGCTTCCAAGATACGGAATTTTCATGCCACTCGACATGACCAATAACAATATAAGGCCTATTTCCGAGGAAGGGGACATGGGGCAAATCTTACACCGTCGGATTCGTGTGATCATTTGGATTTTGGTTCTGGGGTGTTAGTCGGTGTCTGGGGTGAGTGTAGGTGCTCTGGGAGGGTTTTCCACTTTTTGGCAAAAAACGAATAATGCTTTTGTACAATACATTATATTATGTCTTCGGTAAAACGAGTGCCTAACTAATATTCCATAATTATATGTATTAAATTATTAAATGTATAATACTTATGAAATACTACATTATTTAATTTATTATGTGCCACATATTTAAATAACATACTACATCAAATAAAAATAACGTAATATGAAATGAATAAACACGCAATATTTATATAGCTTATATGGTTAATTCAAATTAATAATTTGAACTTAAACAATGTATTAAAAATAAAACTTTTAGAATTATTAGAAATTATAATAATTTTTGTTATTATAAAAAAGCATGATTGTGTCTAACATATAAAAAGGTACCTTTCTCAGTTCTGAGTCTCTTGAAGGAATCGGTCTTGGAGAGTCCAGGGTCCGAGATGATCTTTGAGCCCAGTTTGACGGTCAGGTCAATGGAGCGGTATCCCTGAGGAAGCTTACGCTCGTACAACAGCGTCAGCAGCTGCGCCAAGGTCATCTCGGGCGGCAACGGCTGACCTGCAGCGAGACACCACGTTTCACACGCATCGAGAAACTCATCCTGAAACTTTTGAATCATATATTATAGGAAATCACAAGAGAATCCAGGAGGAAACATCCGAGCTCATCAGCATAACAATGGACATTTCTAAGGTCAAAGCTGCTCAAACTAGGGCCTGATTTGATCCAAGATGATCAATGATTAATGGTCAAGGTAAGAGGGAGGAAACATTAATGACACTGCAAATGTACAACATCAAGGAAAATATTTCACATGATCAAGGTTCCTACAGTTTGCCAAAAGTCAAATTCACGCATTTTTCAGGCACTTTCACAGTCCATGTTCAAGCTTTTCCAGCAACTCAAAACAAACTTTGTCACTTTATTTACATTTAAAGAGATTATTGTGCGAAAACGAACAAAGTTTGATCAAACTAAGTAGGATTAGTGCCATTACAAAGACATTTAGTCCCATTACAACTATATATAGTAAGTTAGATATATAACATGTTTTTTAATTTCGTAAGTCGGGATACCACTGTACAGTATTTGTTTGTTTATGATATATAATGAACGTGATGGTATAATGAAAATTTCAAACATTTTTAAGGCCTTGAAAACCCAATTGAAATTTAAGCATTTTCATGGATTGTAAGGAAGTTTATTACTAGTCTGAGCAGCAGTTCAACATAAAAAAAATTTCCCCAGAATATAAAATCTAAAACAGAGATTTGAATTGGCATTCACGGGCATCTCTGAATAAATGTTGTGAGGTGAAGCGGCAGGAAAACGGGCGACGGGCAGCGAGGTGACCTCCACAAGCATCCCACTGTGCGTGTGTGTGTGTGTGTGTGTGTGTGTGCGTGACAGAAGTTAATACCAGGTAGTAGTTTGTGACAGAGGTGGAAGACAGGCACGCTGATGGTTTTGGCAGACGGATCGACTCCGGAGGAAGCTGCCAGCTTGTCGCTGAGGACGCGTCCTCGCCGAGACGGAGGCCGAGGTGGAGTGGACAAGGCTCTCTTAGACTGAGACTTCAGACCTGATACAGACAGAAACCAATGAAGGGAATATCAGTTGAGATTAACTGTGAGAAATAAATTTGATCAAAAGAAAATAGTTTAATTAATTTAATAATTTAAATAATTAATTTATGGCTTTTTACAACTAATGAAACTTTTTACATTGTAGAATCCAATGTGGTGAATTTGCTGTTCACATCTGTTCAATATAAAGCAGCACAATATGGGGGGAAAAGTCTTATAAAAAAATCATATTGTGATTATTAAGACTATTTAAACAGTGATTTCTTGCATCAATTTATACACATTTACATACCCATAACACCAATAAATTAATAATCACACTCACACAATGAACACTTTTACACAATTAAAAAATAAATAAAACTTAAACAAAATTAAAACAAAACAATTGCATTTTAAAGTGACAGCAAAGGTATAATTTTATTTAAAAACTACTGACATGAATTTAATTAAAATAAAAACGTAAAATAATTAAAAATCAGAACTCATCAATCTTGCTTTTTAAAACAATCTTTTATCATTTATTCCAATCATTTTTTTTAACTAGGTGTTAGTGTGGTTCCATTTTCAATAGAAAAATCTATGTACATTTTGAAATGGATACTTGTGAATTTATTATTAATTGAAATAAAAGTAAAATGTATTCATAAGCGTGTTTCCTCACAAGAAAACTAGTTTATAGACAAAGACTTTGGCTTTTAGAAGTCACATGATCTGGACTTTTGCGAGATTTAAATTGTAAGAAAAACACTTACTAACCAGTAATTAATCAACAATAACTATTCAAGTTCAGTGATAAAAGAGCTTTGCCGCACCTGAGGCAACAACCACACTGTAGTTGTCTTGGAAGCCGTTATCAGCCTTCATTTTCTCCTTTTCCTCATGATTTTTCTTTTCTTTATCCTCCTTCTGTTCGTTGATCAGTTTGGCGGTGATGCTGGGCGTGTCTGCACGAACAAATATACATCACACTCGTCCGTCTGGAGAAAACAACACTACAAGTCCCGTTGAGACACACAAACACACACATATCGACAACAACGATGTGAAAATCTAATAAAGACTCAGGATATGATTTATAACCAGTGCAACATCTTTCATCACTGATGGATGCCCGGAAAAGACCACGGGTTTGAATTCAAGACAAGAGAGCGTTTTCACACGCGTATGTGCTGATGACGCCATATTGCTATATATATCATATATCATATATCAGACCTTGAAAATATCAATATGAAGCAAAAAAAACAACAGAAGATAGAACTCAAAGAACAGGGAAAATACTTTTTTATTTATTTTTTTTTAAGTTTGATTGTTTTATAATAATTTTCCTATTACTATAATTGTATAAAAGCCAAATGTATGAGTGATGTATGAGACTGTCTTTCACTGATTTCTTACCTGAGACACGGTCCAACACTTCAGACAGAGAAGTTGAGATGGGAAGGTGAAGTTTGCGAAACTTGTGTCCTGCTCCGTACATGGGATGCTGGATAACGTGACTGGTGGCGTTAATTCGACCTTTATACAACTGGCGGGGAGAAAAATGGAAAGAGAGAGAGAGAGATAGAGATAAACAGAGAGAGATTGAGAGGGGGGTTAGAAAGAGAGAGATGGAGAGAGAGAGGGAGAAGGAGAGGGGGGGCGGTTAGAAAGAGAGAGATGGATGGAGAGAGAGAAAGAGAGTGAGAGAAATAAAAAAGAGAGATAAGAAAAATAGAGAGAAAATAAATGAGAAATATCAGGAGTGAACAAGAAAAAGTGATCATGACCAAGAGTGAGTAAAAGAAAGAGTGAGAGAAAAGCATAGCAAGAGAGTGAAGGAGAGAGCAAAAAAAGAGAGAAACACAATGCAAAAAAAGACAGATAAATAGCAAAACAGAGAGTGAAAGAGCAAGAGAAAAACATTGCAAGACAGTGTGAAAGAGAGAGAAAAAAGAGGGAGAATAAATATTGAAAAGTGTGAGGGAGAAAGAGCAAAAGACATAGCAGCATTGTGAAAGAGTGCGCAAAACAGAAAGAGAGTGAGAGAGTGACAAGAAAAAAAAAAGTAAGAGAGAGCAAAAGAGAGAGTGAAAGAAAAACATTGCAAGAGAAAGAGGGTGAAAAAACAATGTGAGAGAGGAAATAAGTGTGAGGATGAACGAGAGAATGTGACAGGCAGCAAAATAGGAAGTGAGCGAGAGGTGGAGAGAAAACCAGTGTGACAGTGAGTGAGAGAGGGAGAGAGAGAGAAGCGATAGAGGGAGTGAAAGAGACAGAGAGAGAGAAGCGATAGAGGGAGAAAATAAAGACAGAGAGAGAGAGAAGCGATAGAGGGAGAGAAAGAGACAGAGAGAGAGAAAGAGAGACAGAGAAAGAGAGAGAAAAACAGAAATAATACAGATTGTTAAAGGATAAAGTTGCAATGTAACACATATTACAATATCACGCGCATCTTAGTTTCAATATCAACTGCACTTCTGTCATCTGCGCAGACGGACAGGTTTGTGTAAATGTCACTGGGCTCTTTAGAGATGGCGGAGGACAGCGTCAGGCTTGGTGAACGGTGAGAGATTTGCAAGCGCTGGCATTTCAAAGTCTCGCTGCCGTCTGGACAAAAATAGCAATCGATACGTCACCGCGGGCCAAGGAGCATAAAGTCCGTCCCCGCCGCGGAAGGACACACGTGATGTAGCGTGTAAACATCAGGTCTCCGGGGGTGCGGCGTAATGTCCGCGCCAACGTGATTTACGGCAGGAAACGGCCGCTAAACGATTCCGCGACTCGCGTCTTTACGATGCGGCGTTATTATGGTCTGGCGGCAGCGGGTCAGTGAAGGATGCTGCAGGCGTCCTTCAGCGTTTACATCAGGACCGAGGTCAGGACGAGTGGGCCTTTGTCAATGTGCCAAAAATACGAATATTATACATCTTAGCCTATAATTTTATGCAATTGTTTTCCGAGCATTTTTAAACTGGTCATCAAAAAATGCATTAAAAATGACTCATTAAAGCGGCTTTGATAGTAAAAATGACCTGCGACTTCAGCCAATCACATTTGCTGCACGCTTGAGGCCAGGGTGAGATCAAATGCGCCACCTAGTGGTCAACTGGCAGAAATGTAAAATTGATTTTGAAGCTCAAGGCGAGCAGAGGTGTAAAGTTCTTGAGTTTGAGGAATTCTTGCAAATTTGGTAAATATTGTAAATATTATTTTACTTGGTATTTTTGACTACTTTGTACTTGTACGGGGTATCAAAAATATAAGCAACTTTTCAATTCAAGCAGTGAATTCCCAATAATTACAGAATTTTTACAGTTCTTTAAGCGTTGAACTTTTTTTTTTTAGATTCAATTGTATTATACACATGTATACACATTTGATATTTACAAAATGTACAAATATTCCTTAAGTTTACCCACTTTACACCTCTGCCTGCGAGACAATGAAAAAAAAGTCATGGGGATTTCAGTTGTAAGCGAAGAAGCTTCCAGAGCCTTAAAAATGCAATAAATCATCTACCTGACTTACAAAAAAATGAAATCAGGCGCCCAGAACCACAACACGTGAGCTTAGGGTTGATGATGCGAGTGCGAGTGTTTACCGGACAGGGAGACTGGAGGAAGACGGTGACCTTCTCATCCTCAAGCATCAGCTGAAGGAAAAGTCGACGTATGAATCCAGATATATTCCCTGAGACCGGAACATTCCCTCGCTGAGGTGCTGATTGGAACAACTCGCACAAGACCTTAAGAAAGACAAAAATGTGAATATAAGTCAATCTTGAGTTGTACTACTTTTATTTTTGCTAATTTGCATCTGCAATGTAATACAAAAAATCATCAGAATAATTAAAGAATCGTGTAGTGTTGATTTATTGACGGGTTATTGTAGCTGTGTGATTATTATATTGATTTTTGCATAATAAGACACACCCACATTTTTGGTAAGATAAAAATGTGAAACTACATTTTTCAACATACAGTATGTCCTTTTCTACCACGTCATAACATTTAAAAACAGAGAATTTCTACTAAACAGACAAAAAAGTGTTTAGTACAAAAAAAGTGTTTAGTGTGTGTGACTTTTTTGTGTTTTGAGCGTCATTGTGCAATAGTGCGTGGCTGTAAAAATAGGATTAGAGGTTGGAATCAGATCCGGATTATTATTAAATCGCAGTAATCCTGAAAAATATAGCAGGAAAATCACTAAATACTACAGAGAAATTTTCAGTAAAGATTGTTAATTATTAATGGAATATTTAATAAAATTTCCCATTCATAATAAATCTCAAGTCACAATTTTTTGGACTATAAGGTGGATGGTCATTTTTCTTTTTTTACGCTTTCTTAGGATTTCAGGCCTGAAGACGTTATAGTCCCAAAAATGTGCCCACTTATTCAACAAACAATTAATCGCCCAACTTTTATAACCGTGACTATTTAACTATTCGCTTTTTCCACCTACAGTACTTAGTAATGAACTAATAAGGCACATTACGAGTAGGACAAGGATGCTGGCCAGACCTGTGCCATGAGCCGCTGGTTGTTGGGATGGCATGAGATGCACTGCAGGAAGAAAGCCACGGTGGCGTTCTCGATGGCCGTCCTCTGCTGGGTGGTGAGTCCAGTGCTGCGGCTGGTGGAGGCCAGCGAGGTGCTGGGGGCGGAGCCGTGGCCCGCGGTGGCATTAGCGGCTCCGCTGGCACTGGAGTGGCACAGGAGGAACAACAGCGCCGTCCACAGGGGGTTGACCTCCGGACCGCCCAGCCAGTCCTTCATGGTGTGACTGTTGCCCACCTCCGTGAGGAAGCGCAGCACAGGCGCTGCCAGTTCAGCGGGCAGAGGGGGCTTGGCATAAGCGTGTGCCCGTCTCTCCGTCTGGCTGGAGAAGCCGGCTGGCAGAGGGAGCTCGGCGCTGACCAGGAGATTACAGCAGAGGTCGGCGAGGCTGCGGACCAGTAGGGAAGGCAAGCTGGAGTCCAAAAGCTGCTGGATGGCACCGGGAGACTGCGAAGAAGCCGCTAGCGTCACCAGTTGGCACTCTGACAGTGAGATGGGCAGCGCTACTGGAGTCAGGGCGTGTTTGGAGTCGTCTGTGAGGGAGGCGGCGCTGTTCAGGTCGTGCTGCTTCTTGCCGTCGTCCGTCATCGCCATGCGCCGCTGCGCGCTGGTCTGGGCAGCAGGGGGCGACACGATGCCCATCCAGGACATGAGCAGCGAGAAATAACTGGGGTGGATGTGGCACATGGAGCAGAGCAAGCTGTCCACTGCCTTCTTCAGGACCATGTTTGATGACAAAGACATGGACCAGTTGAACAGCAGCCTGGAAGAGAGCAAACAAAAGCATTTAAGCCAGTGATGACCAACCAGCGGCCCACGGGCCATATCCGGCCCAGGATATGGCCTGTATTGTTTCTAGTGTTTTTTTTTTTAATATGATAAAATATTCAAATGACCAAACAAAAAAACAAAACAAAAAAAACATAATAAATAAGTTTTAAAAAAATCGTTTTTTTTTCTTTCAGGCAAGCGGCTAACGGTGAGTGATGGAGAACACACAAAAACGCTTTTCCTCATCACATCACTGGCGTACTAACGCATCACAAACATTGCCTTTCGTATCTTGGAACATTACTAGAGGCAAAATGTTCTTAAAGACACTTTGTAACTTGAAACTTTCATGAGCCGGGGTGCCCACTGTACACAAGTACCTTAAATACTTAAGTTTTGACCTTTAAAGATAAATTACCAAAATTATTAAATTTACTGAGTTACATAATTACCAAACCTTAAAAAAAAAA
>CM051497.1:26343467-26365713 GCA_028031935.1 Paedocypris micromegethes | reverse complement strand
ATATATATATATATATTAAATATATATTTCAAACTGAAATAAAAAATGAAATATTAACTTTACTTCACTCAGTTTTGTGGGAAAAATATTTCACTCAGTTTATACACGTTTAATATTTGCTGCGCTCTGACACACAATTTGCTCTGCCCTTTACTTTTATTAGGTGGGACGTCTCCCAATCAGTGTGTGTGTGTGTGTGTGTGTGTGTGTGTGTGTGTGTGTGAGAGTGAGAGGGGAGAGGTAGACACATAGAGAGATGGATATGGAGAAACACACACGAACACAGACAGACAGACACAGACATGTCATAAAGAGATGGAGATGAAGAGAAACACACAGAGACGGACAGACACAGAGACAAAGATAGAGAGAGACAGGGGGAGAGAGATAGACGGAGACAGACAGATAGACAGAGACAGACAGACAGAGGGATGGAAAGAGAGAGAGCGAGACAGACAGACAGTGAAAAAAGAGAGAGAGAGAGATAGAGACAGAGACGCTCTTCTGTGTTTTATGCTTGTGATCTAAATAATATATAAACATTGGTATCCATACTTTCTCATATGCACCTAATTTGCACTATTTTGTACAACTGTTTTGCACAACAGCTTTTTTTACACACAAGTCGTTTTTCTTTTTGCACTGCTACTTGTTCCTTAATGTTACTATCTGTAATTTGTTTGTCTTGTTTTGTACCGTACATTGCACTATTGGAGTTTGCACCTAAGTTTTTCACTCACCACAGCTCCCACGCTGGGGTGATGTGACAATAAAAGTGATTTGATTTGATTTGATTTGATTTGATTTTTAATAGTTTGAGCAGAGTTGCAACCAAGCGAGTCACCATTGTAAGCATTAATTAAATAATAATAAAAAAAAAAAGATTCACCAAGAGGAGCAAAGTTGTGTAATCCTTCAGCGTTGTCTGGTTCAGACGTGAGCACTCGTCCCTTCAAACTGCCATCTGCTGCCTTTCCAGGCCCCAAGTCTAGAAACTTCATGATGGTGGACACCATACTGCGCGCCGTGTTCACTATGGCTCGTGTGCTGGTCACCATGTTGTTACAGATGAGCTGGACGCCGCCTGCCTGAACACACACACACACACACACACAGTTAAAAAAAATCACGTTCTTCAAACCTGGAAGAAGTGCAGACATACCCATGTCATGAAAGGCCTTCAAAGCCTCGCTGGTGTCCAGCACTCTCAGAATGAACCACAGTAAAGGTTCAGAGAGCTGACATGTGGAAAGAGAACCCTGCGAGACAAACACACCTCATTAATAAGGCTAAAGATGAGAATAACTATTGTAGAAATAAATATATAATTAATAATGAATATGGAGGCTTCGTCTTCCTCTCTAAATACCTATAAGGCACAGTTGAAATTCTTTACTGTGAATTTTTTATTATTTGACGTTGCGCCTTATATTCTGTGGCCTTAAGTGAGAACATTGATTGGCCTATGGATTTTGTGTGTTACATGGTGATCAAAATTAATAATCTTCTATTAAACTCAGAAGATGAAAGGAAAAAGTAAGACTGTCCCAATGGAATGAGTTTTTGCTTTTACAATGGAAAAACGTGTTTTCTTTGCTTCAAAAAGAGGCACACTCACAATTTCTAGACATTATAAAACAGTTCAAATAAAAAAAAACAAATATAACAAATAATAAAAAAAATGATTCAATTACGTTAATTTTCTCTTAAAGACACTATTTTTTCTATATTTAACAAATCAAACTTGTGAATCGTATCATTTTGATATCGCTTTATATCATTTTAATTGCACAATAAAAAAAGTCAATTGATCAGAGTTCTGAATCTCCTAGAGTTCTGTGCCGATGGCGGCACAGGTGCAGAGCAACTGCAGGAGGTCGTTTCGAGATGTTTGTTTATTCAACGTCATGTGAAGAAGATTGTATTTGTTCTCTGGTATCAACTCCTTGCCTGTGCTCTTCATTTTAGACTGTTTTTTTTTAATGTTTTAGGACTTTGTTTCCAGCCGTTAGCGCTGATTTAACAGATGCTCTGTCTGACCCAATATTATTATTTTTTTTTCCCCGTGTGTGACTAGTTTTTCTTTAATTCTGTTATTAATTTAACAATTATAATTAATGTTGTTACTGAGCTAATAAAACCTTATATGCATGTCCAGAACCATTATTTAAAGAAACGGTACATAACGCACACTGCTGTACAAAGACGACATGTTTCAGGTTATTTCTGAGTACTCCTCACTTGAAATGTGGAAAAATTATATTTACCCGCATATTTGAAATCGGTGATTATAAGCACGCCACAAGTTGTTGAGCCATTAAAATTGGGAAAAAAAGGGGTGCTTATATTCACGCAAATAGTGCACATAGAAAATAAAGATCAAACATAATATAATTATTAATAATAATTAGTAATAATTATAATAATAATTATTAAAATTATGTTTCGCTACATTATCAGGGAAAATTTGAGAGTATGTTTATTGATGGTGCGCCTTATAATCCACAAAATACAGCATCTCAATGACCCAGTCCATAACTTTGTGTTGTTAAATCTCACCTGTCGGCCCATGTAGCCACAAGCCATGTAGGTGAGAATGGGCTGAAGCATGACCTGCACTGACGTGGCTTTTTTACTTAAAGTGGTAAGGATGGTGAACAGGCCATCGCCGACAGAGATGGCGTCCAGTCCACCGTGAAAATTCTCATGTTTGGTTAGGTGAAGTCCGCTGGCACCTATCGGGCCGAGAGAGAACCGTTAGCCAAATGACACAATCACAGAACCGCGATTATTACACGTGTCACGTACCTATGATCATGGCCATGGCGCTGCTGTTGCACTGTCCCAGAGCGGACAAGATCTGACTCATAATCTGCTGATTGGCCAGAACCAGATCGGCCACGCCCGCAGCCGGACCCTGGTGCTGGGTGGAGCCTCCTGGAGCCGCCTCCTTGCTCCCGCACACTTTCTCCTCATCAGAGACACTATCAGTGGCTCCACCTGCTGGCGGAAGCCGTCCACTGAACTCCCGGTCACCTGACAGGGGCAGCATCACCAAGGCGTTGACCAGCTTCAGGAGGTCAAACATCAGCTGATCTCTGGTGGTTTCGCCACACACTGCTTTCACGTCGCCGGGGCGGACAATGTTGGCAAAAAGTCCGCCGAAGCAGGCCCGTGCTCCCACAGAGCTGTCCGAACCACTCCGCGAAACCACTTTATCTGAGCATGTGATGTAATGGTGGACCAGGAAGGTGATGGATTCGATGACGGCTAAGATGGTGGACACAGAGACCACTTCGAAGTTTTGCTCCAGAGTGAACTCCAAAAGCTTCACTTGTGCGTCTAGCGGACCCTGGCCGGACTGAAATGGTCCTCTATTGAAGGAGAGGAAAAAAAGGGTGAATAAAAAAAGAGATAATAACAATTCTGGGCTTGGGCAGTGAGTGATGACGTACCGCTCAGTTGACAGGATGTGCAAAAGTTTAAGCAGGAATTCACTGAACATCTGCGGACATGTGGAGGACAGGTGGACCTGCAGCCTGGTTAGGAACTCCTGCAGGGCTTGAGTCGCTGTGGGGCCGACCTGAAGACAAGAAAAGCACGACAACTTTTAAAATGACCGGATTTATTTGCTTATTTATCCTCAAACTCAGGCCGTCTTATGAGCTAGGTCAATGGTTTGTTCAGAACAGTGTGCAGATATTTTCAATTTTATGTTTTATTTATACTTATAATCACTTTATAATATAATTTATATTTATTCTGTAATATGTTGCATACAACATTGCTTTTCATTTTAAATAAATGTTCTTAATTCCAAACTAGTCCCTTGCTTATTTTTTTTAAGTTACATGGTCTACTTATATAATCTAATGCTGTTACCTGTAAAATTCATTTATACGGCAAGACAGATGTGTAAAGTACTTGAGAAAACTTTGGGAATTTTTGTACATTTGGAAATATTTTTTTTTTACTTTGTGTATTGTAGGCTACTTTGTACTTACCAAGTTTAAAAAATATAAGCAACGATTAAAGGCGTGCAGTCCCAATAGATTCACGCAATAAAGTATAAGTACCAATACAAGTACAAATATTATGCTCAGTGTTTCAATGTCTAAAGAATTATTCCAATTCCTTTATGTGCTCTTCGTACTTTAAGAATTAATTGTATTATACATATGTATACAAATTGCATATTTATAAAATTTCCAAAAATATCTAAAGTCTATTTACTCAAGTACTTTACACCTCTGCGGTAATACAGCAAAATCCCTTTTAAAATGGGTGTGTTGGTGGAGAGCAGGACCTGGGAACTGTGCTGGCTGGTGCCGTGAGGGTTTCCTCCCGAGAGAAAGCGGACCAGCACGTGCACCAGTGTGGGGTCCGACACCATCTGCTGGGCTGTGCTCTCCTGCACGGCCATCATGCTGCTGGAGTCTTTACACAACACATGGCAGACATTTTCAGTTTAGCTGATTTGGAAAGAGCTCTACAGAATCTTTTCCTGCAGCTTAATTTTCAGTAGAGCTAAACACCAAAAAGTCAAGGCTTTGATTGTTAAATAAAATAAGCTGTTAATTAAACACATAACCATAAATAATACCAGACGTTTAGTGCAAAAGTGCCTGAAAACATGAATAAAACGTTATAAGAGAGGTGGAGGCTAATACACACCACTCGACGGCATATTGGTCATGAGCGTAAGACTGTGCAGAACGAGACACCATGTTCTCAGAGAGGTGTTGGGGTACCAGGAGAGCACCGAGAGGAAACTGTTGATGGATGCTGCAAGAAAAGAAAGCCTTCCGTCAATCACATGAAACAGGAAACAAAGACCGTTTTACATTTGTGATTATCATTTGTAATTACTCCAAAATAATACAGAAATGATACGTAATAAAGCTTTCCCAGGAGCTCGGTCAGTAGAGTGTTTGAAACATCACGTGATCGATTCCGAGAGAAAGCACTGATTTGTGGAAAAAATAAAAAAATAAAACATTTGTAATGACATAAGTCGCTTTAGATAAAGGCGTCTGCTTTTATAAAAAGACGGTAAGGTAAATATAAAAAATTAAATAAATCAAAATTTATGAGATTATGATTGCTGTGATTTAGTTTTAGTCATAATCTTTTGGTTCCGTCCCAAATTAGTCATCTTGTTTTTTTAGTTTTAGTCTAATATAGTTCTCATTTCGTTTTCGTCAGGGAAAAAGTGTCGTTGACAAAGACAATGACAAAAAATTTTTGTCAACAAAATAATCACTGATCTACATAATGTTGCACACAAGTCAAAAACAAAAAAAAAAAATGGGACAGTAGCTAAAGTCAGTGGGAGTAAGTTTTGTTTCAAGACCCACCCCCAAAGTCTCATTGGTTGAGGTATAAAACAAATTGTAAACTCCCACTCCTTCTGTGACACACGAGACTAAATTAACACAGATTCGGGTTTTGGCAGCAGGTCGCATGTGCATGTAATTCACGTAACTGTTCAGAACACAAAAAAATAAGTTCTAATATTATTCACTCAAGAAATAATAAATTAGCCAATATTTGGCCCAAAAATTTACACACTATTTTTCCACACTTTTTGATACAAACTCATTTTGATACATTTATCTACTTTCTACATTTTACTTATAATAACAAATATTAGATGGTTCAAATTGTGAATAAAGGAATTCTATAATTTCAAATAGTGTCCCAAATTTTTCGGATTTGGGGTTGCACTTTCTGGTGGTCGTACTTGGTGGGAAAAAAAAAAAAATCTCTCAAAACCATAAAAGCCGGAAAAAGGTCATACGTTGGTTAAGTGGGATAGTGGGGATTCTGCTGGCATTGAAAAGAAAGATGTCCGAGCCGCTTTCTTCTGTTCCTCCAGAACATGAACTCAAACTCAGAGTCAACCAAAGCTGCAGCAGGGATTCCAACTGCACAGAAAAGGAGGCATCAGTGTGACGTTTGAGAACGATGAGTATAGAAAAGTGCAAGAGTAAAGCAGCGAGTACCTGAACATGATGCACTTGCAGTAAAGAGAAGAGTTTGTTGAAGCAGGTGCTCAGCAGGGGGATGGAGGAGGCCTGCACCATTAAACTGCTGCCTGGAGGAGAGTTCTGGAAGCCCCCGCGCAGTAGAGAGTCATCCGTCCCGTTTGCAGACTGCGTTACTAAATGGTGGGAAAAAGAAAACCCTTTTAAAAAAAGCAAGGAACGAAAAATCTGCGCTTTCTAATATAAAGATGAGAAACCATTTTCTTTTTTTAATTAACGGAAAACATTTTTTTTATTAAATAATATGAGAAATGTAATTGTTGGAGTGCGACTCTAGAGAACATGCTTTTTTTCATTATTAGAATAAAGTGAAATATGTACATCACTAGTCAGCAGTAGCTTATTTTATTCTGCTCTCATTTTTATTTCTCAATAAATCCAATAGTTTCCTGATTGTGAGTCACATCACACTGTATAACAGCCTAGTCAAGATGGATACATTCGTGTGTGTGTGTGTGTGTGTGTGTGTGTGTGTTAATTTGTCAGCTATTTAGACAACTGTTGCTGTGGTTACTAAGAGAAACAATCAGACGCCCGATTGGTCCATTACGAAAAAATGTAAATATTAATAAAGTTCAGCTTGACTCATCATGACGACCCTTGTCTGACAGTTATTATTGGTAACTATGGTGTTGGCTTCTGTGCAAAACAGAGAATAAGACATTTTCTAAAATTAGAAGGAAAAAAAAAAAAGACCCTCAAAACCATGAAGAAAAAGTTCAACAGGAACGGAAAGAAAAAGTTGAGGAGAGGAATGTATGAAGACGAGTGAAAGGAAGTACGACAAAGCGTATGTATGATTTAAATAGCAATGTTATGAATTATTCTTCGTTTTGTGGCGATTAAATTATTTAATTTGATGTTAATGAAGATACAACGTAAATACAGAGTTACACTGAAATTCATCGACAAATCACACAATTCTCATTTCTGTTAGAAAGGGCGGGGATTTACATAGTAGCTAAAATACATGTTAAATTCAGATGTTAATTGTGATTAACAAATTAATCTACTCTATTCTAATTCTATTAACCAAGTTATTTTGTTAAGTTCCAAACTTTTCCATCCTCCATCAGCCATAACTCCGTGTGTAACGTACCTGAAGGTGAGCTGGATGTGAGCGCCTGGAGTATGGCATCCGCCTCCAGAGTGGCCATCATCTTCAGCATCAGTTCAGCCTGCTGTTCTAATCCCACCTCTAGCCGAGCGTCCAGTGCTGGAACCAAATACAGAGATTAAAACCTCGCCAACGCTAGAACTGTTGAACGTCCGAACTTTCTCACCTTGTGACACGGACACCGAGAGGCTCTGAGATCCCGGTTTCTCCGTCATGGTGGTTGCGGGGGGCTTGGACACGGGTATCCCAACACCACCAGTGTAGGGATTATAGCTGTATGAGCCGTAGTCAGCACCCCAGTAATCATACCAGGTACTGCTGATCGGCTGCGAGGAAGAGACAAACAGCAGAAAACCAATTCATCTCAGATCTCACAAATCACATGACACATCATTATAACGACTTTGTGTTGGACTGGAAGCAAGAAAAGTGATATAAAACAACTAAATTAAATAAATGAACTTGTACCTTAGTGGGTTTATAAAAACAGTGGCTATTAAACGGAATTAAAAGACTGAAACTATGGCTGTCCAATAGGATTTGTGAGATTGGGATACGTTACAATAAAGCACATTTTCATTGGTTGAGAAATGTCAATCACAAAAGGAATTCCATCAGTTGTAAAGCAACAATGTCACTGCAGTGTGGGAATAATGCGTGTAATTTACAGTACACCAAAGATCCTGGATCCCCGTTGATTATATAAACAAAAGTACTAGGGCTGCACAGATACCAATATTGGGTATCAACCTCGATACCACACTCATTAAAAGTCTATGTTTTAAGACGTGTAAAGGGTTAATCACAAACGCGTGCGAGTTAGTGATGGGAAGTACATAATTCTAACCGCAGATTTAAACTGACTGGTCGTCTGTCACTATAACACACAAAACAAGAAACAAAAAAACAAGTCCATACCTTGAAAACCTTGGCGGCGAGTGGATCTTTTTCCAAATCAATATCTAAAGGATCAATATCAACATCCATCAAGTCCTGTAGCAAGTCAAAGTCAATGTCTTTATCTTTTTCCAAAGATGATAGTGGAGGAGCACCTTTGGGCAACGAAAAGACGTTCAATATTGCAAAAGTGTAATCAAGAGAAGAAACACACAGAATGTCAGGCTGACACTCCGCTTTGATGGACAGGGAGTTTAAACAAAACGGCGATACAACACAACAGCACAATCATCATTCTAGTTTCATAATCAAGCCAGAACAGTTGAAACTCCCCGTCCACTGCACCACTATATCCTTCAACACTTAAACTCACACAAGAGCTGCACGATTCTGGAATAAATGAGAATCAAGATAGTTGCTAAGAAAAAAGATCACAATTCTTTTCACGATTCCTTCTGGATATTTTATTATTTTAAATATTTAACCCTGAAAATCAGGTTGTCAAACAGCAATATAAAAACACTGATTACTCTTTGCTTTAAATTGAAATAAGTGGAATTAAAAATATAAAATGTAATTGTAAAGAAAAAGAAAAAAGAAAAAAAAAAAAAAATCACCATTAAACGTAATAAAAATAAGCATTCCTAGGTACAGTATTAGGTACAGTTGAGGACAAAATTATTAGCTGTTTAAAAGCACTTTTTAAATACTTTTCAAACAATGATTATTTTGTCGGGGGCTAATAATGTCCTCAACTGTAGATGTTTGCTGTAGGTGGTTTGCTGAGTGTCATCTTTTCTGTTTTGAAGACGCAGTAAACACACACACACTTTAGAATAAAATCTTTTGTATAAAATGTATAAATGCTGGATTCAGAACGTAAGGGGGTAGAATCTTTTAACGATTAATCGTGCAGCTCTAACTCACACACACACGACGCATGCATTCAAGCAAAGAGGAACATGGCGAGAAACACCGCGTTTCGACTCAAGGTTCCGTGTGGTGAGGTGTGCTCGGACGGGGTTACCAACGCACTTTGGAACACAGAGGATGTCCCTGGTGTACCTGCGATGATATCAGGCTCATCAATGGTCTCCATCAGTGGGATAGGGGTCGGCTGGGTCAGCACGTCGTCCGAATCCCCCACTAAAGAGGACGCAGCAGCTCCGGCCTCATCGGACCCCGACCCCTCAATGCCGTCCACGCAGCCGGGAGACAAAAGTTCTCCTGCAAGTTGAATGAAAAAAACGTCTACAGTTACAAGGCAAACATTTTCAGTGTTACCGTAATTGCCGTATTTACGATTATAAGCACTGTATTTAGCCACTGCTTAGGGTCACTGTGTGGCTGACATTTCTTTATTTCTGTTATTGTCCCTATAAAAGCATATATGCATGTCTGGCTCAGGAACCATTATTTAAAAGAAGATTGATTGAGAAGTGATGAAAAATGGGCGCTTATATTTTTGCTCATATAAGCACGTTTTTTAATTACTTAAATTAAAATATGTTTTATTACCAAGATAATTAATTTGATTATGATTCTGATTATTAATAATTTAATAAAATGATAGTAAAAAAAAAAATCTGTGTTCACTGACTTTTTGGTCTAGTGCATTTCTTGATTTAGAACGATATAGAAAAATTGCTTCAAATGCTCCTCATTGGTCAAAATGAATAAAAATAAAAGTAATACTTTAAACACATTTTAAAAATATTAAATACAATTTAAATAAAAGTAGAAAGTTCTTACTAGGCAAGATCTAAAGCATCTAAAATCACAGATGAGCCAAGCGTGGACCAGTAGAAAGGCTCTTGAATAATCTAGATGGAGCGAATGTGTGTGTTTAACTGAGAAGCAGACCTGCGATGATGTCCTGGAGCATGCAGGTCAGCGAGTACTGGGCCCAGGCACCACCCCACGAGATGTCCCCACGGTTAAAGTCCGTCCCCACCAGCAACAGCAGCAACCGCTCCAGCTGCTGCTCCGACACCACCTCGCACAAGTGGATTGTGGGTCTTGTAGCATTAGCTATCCTTGCTAAAACCTGAGCAGAGGGAGGAGGATTTAGGACAGTAAAAAAAAAACGAGTTCAACAATCAAGCTTATCTATACATTCAAGTTTATTTATACAGCGATTTTCTTAGTTCAAGACCAACGCAAAGTCGCTATAAAATACCAAAAAAACTAATAATAAAACAATATAATAATAATTATAATAATATGAAAATAAACTACTACTACTACTAATAATAATAATAATAATAATAATAAAAATAATAATAAATAAATAAAAACAATGAATGAGACTTTATTCTGCCCACTAAGGGTGAATTTCTGTTTACAGCCTAAAAAAATAATAAAAATAATAATAAATAATAATAATAATAATAATAATATCACGTTTAACGCAATGTATTACCAGTACGCATTTTGTATTCGATAACTGCATTTATTTTTAGATAATAATTCAACAAAACAACTTTGTTTTTGCTTTCAAGCATTTTGTCAAAGAAGATTCACTTCAATTAAATTTGGCTTTGAAAACTCAGTTGACTTTTATTTTACCTAGTTGGCAAAGTTCGGCAAACATCAAAAAATTTCTTTTGTGTTGATCACACACCAAAAAAGTCAATAAATTGCGCAGTTTTTCAAAAGTATCGCTTGTGTTCGCCTGCTAAAATAAGTGGTACCTTGCAGACAAACAGCAGAAGGTCGGCGTGGCAGGTGAAGTCCATGGACAGGAGGAAGAGCGCCAGCTTCTGGACCACACAGATACAGCGCTCGTGGGACAGAGTGAAGGGAAGCAGCTCGACTTCAAGCGGCTCTTTCGCCACCGATGCTTCTGCGTCCAGGTTGGATCGTGGCCATTCAGCCGTCCGTCTCAACCGAATCAGATCCTTAAAGTGCTGCGGACAGACAACAGTGAGTGTCCGAGCTCCACGTGTGAGCAACATGGCCGTGTGTGTGTGTGTGTGTGTGTGTGTGTGAGCGTCACCTTGGATGTGGCTTGCTTGAGTTTGGCCTGTTCCACCAGGAGCTTGTACGAGGAGCCTTTGTTGCTCTGGATTTTCTCCTTCTCGATTTGCTCCACTAAAGCTTTCTGTTTGGCTTTCAGTAAATTCAGCTGCTGCGATGAAGAGAGAACTGCTCAACAGTAGTGGTCTCCAAAGAAGATTACATTGTGCGACTATAGGTAGGCGTGTATGTCAGTGTTAATTTTGACAAAGAATCATAGTCTTTTGATTAAAACTCAGTTTTATTTTAGTCCGAATTTAGTTAGCTTAATTATTCTTTGTTTAAGTCTAATTTTAGTCGACTAAATATCACAACATAAAATGTTTACCTAAGTTGCTATGTCTAAGAAACCTGAATACGTAGTTAACTATGAACAAATAAAATTGACACAAAGCTCTTACTCATTTGGGAAAAACATTTATTTTTCTTGAACTTGTTTTTATGAACTTTTCTTTCAGTCCAAATAAACGTATTCACATAAATGAAACCTCATCAAAGAGGAAACTAAATACTGTAAAAAAAAATTCTATTTGCATCACGTTTATAAGTAACAAATGGTTGCACGGGAAAAAAAAAGAAGTTTCATCTGAGGGCGGCGCTTCAGGTGTGTTGTATTTTTGCCCGTGATGGTTGCTACATGCGGCGTACAGATAGTTCTGTTCTTCTAAGGTCGCATTGAATGTAAAAACGGAATGTTTTTTCTGCCGTGAGTAAACGTTATTGAAGAAGCTCACGCCTCTATAACCTGCTTTTCATGCCCCGCTGAAAGGCTCCGTGTCCTGATTGGTTCTCTTTGCGTTTGCACCCGCCTTTCTCCACAAGCTCAGATTATGATTGGATGTCGTCACAAAAGGCATTTTCGTTCAGTTTTTATTTGTTGACGAAAGTGTCAATAGACTTAGTTAAAGTTTTCGTCCCTGAGCGGGAGTTTTTATATAGTTCTCGTATTGTTTTCGTCAGGGAAAAAGTCCAGACGTCAAGACGATGACGAAAATATTTCATCAACTAAATTCACAAGAAATGATGTTCACCGCGGTGAGAAGTGACACGTACCTGTTTGTGGTGAACTAGCTGTTTGCGGATCTTGCGCGAGTACAGGCGATCTAAACTGCTATTGCTGCCTTTGGCAGACCTGCTGGGGTTCTGGGACTGCAGATTGTTGTTGATGAAGCTCCACTGGTTCCCTGAGAAGAGAGAAAGAAAACACGACAAACGAGTTGTGAAAACAGTGTTGGGACAGAGTGAGTTTTTCC
Organism: Paedocypris micromegethes; assembly: GCA_028031935.1. Classification (NCBI taxonomy): domain Eukaryota; kingdom Metazoa; phylum Chordata; class Actinopteri; order Cypriniformes; genus Paedocypris; species Paedocypris micromegethes. Next base: position 26,353,381 of record CM051497.1, on the reverse strand, counting down.
CAATATGCCCAGTAGGGGCAGTATGGAAATTCTTCACATCCAGTGAAGTTACACACATGCAATATTAGTTAGAAGTAATAACACATTTTATTTTACTCTTTGTGTAAAAATGTCTCAGCTCGGTCTAAAAAAGTCTATTTTAAAATGTCAAGAAAATGTTTTTTTGTGGTGCAGAAGTCTCTCTTCAGCCGTTCTGGAACTTCACCTGTGAAAGATCTGTCCCTGTCTTTAGAGCCCAGAGATTTCTTCACCGCAGTGGCTTCGTCTTCCACACTGGCCACATAGTCCAGCAGTCGGGAGACCAGCATGACAACCCAACTGATCATAGGAATGTCCAACACTCCTGTCAACACACACCAGGTTAAAGAAGCGGAGCACAGACCGCACACATCTACATAGCAAAAAATAAATAAATAAATAAAAAAATAATAAAAATAAAAAAAACTTAATTCGGGTATAGCTGCACAAATAATCGTAAAAAATAATAATAATAAATTAAAAAAAAAAAAAAAAAAAAACTCAATCTTGATGCCACTCCCCTCGCCATCTTAATCCTGCATTTATACGATTCTTTACAAATGTCTTAATTTAGTGTAAAATTTTATCACACTTGGCCTTTTTTTTCCAAGCAAGAAATGTAAAGTCCTTTCACTCTTATTTCTAAGCTCTAAGCTCTTAAACTTTTTATTTTAGCGGTGTACCTTCTGCTCTCCGCGGCTGAACGGCTCCAGACTGCTGCAGAGGAGACAACAGAGTGTCCAGCAGGTTGAGTAAACCCTCCAACACTCCACTGTTACTCAGCGACCTCTGGCCGATGCACGACAGCAGCATGAACACCCTGAAAACACAAAGTACAAGATGATGAATGAAGAGATGAAAGGATTAGCCGTTTATTTTTTTGGTCTTGTGTGTGACATTTTCAGTGAACTGAACAGACTCATGATACTACAAAGCAGTTACACGTGGGCTGCCATTTAAATTCTGCATTCACTGAATTATTTAGTGATTGAATATGAAGCTATGACAGTTATTTCAGACTTAAGAATCAGAATCAACTTTAGTGCACACTAAAGTTTGGCTAAAGCAACCATAAAGCAACTTTAGTGAACACCAAAGTTTGCACATGAAACACTTTTTAAAAATTAAAACAAGTATTTTATCACTAAATAAAAATAATTATAAATGTCTATTTTTTTTAATAAAATAATTATAAAAATATATATGTATTTGTTTTTAATAACAGAATTATGAATGGGTCCAAGACAATTAATGGATATATAAAATAACATAACATATCAAATTATTTTTTATATATACAATACATTTAAAAGACTTTTATTTTCCTCGGTACAATGCATGATCTGGTGTTACCTGTCTTGGGGGAAGATGAGTAGCTGCTCTGAGTTGTACAGCTCCTGCAGGACGTTGGACAGGAACTGACCCCACCACCTTTCTCCACCACATAACTGCACCAGCAGCAGACCGGCGTGGAGACGGATTTTTGGCGTCCCGCTGATGCAGAGCTGCTTGAAGAGCTCCTCACAGGCCTGGGCATGAAAGGTGTTCTGCAGCACGGTGGGCACCGAGTGACCTGAAGAAGATAACAACAGTTAGATAATAACACCAGAAAAACATTGAAAAAAACAGAAAAAAAAACAACTGAAAAATCTCTTATCTTTGTTGAAATACTCTGACCACATCATGCGATTTGAGACAGTTAAAACTGTGAAAAGCACCTTACAAATGCTCTGAACCTGAACTTCAACATGAGAAGTAAATACCGGTACTAATTATTTGTAACAGTTACATTTGCAAATGGGATAATATATTACTTAATATATTAATATAATTATCAGCATAATACATCATAAGCAATAGGTAATATAATGAGTATTAGTAATAATTAAAATCAACAACTAATAATTAATAAACAAATAATAACAATATATATATATTTTAAAACAATACGTAAATAATAATCATAACAAATAATAAATTAAGTTTTTCAAAAGTCATTCATTTGATTTTAAAAACATTTCCTAGAAAACAAGGCTTGAATTTGCCGTATTTTTGGGACTACAAGGTCAACTTGAATGCTAAAAAAAAGATTCAATCTGGCAATATAATTATATTATATTTGAATGTTATGAATTTCCAATCAGGCAATTTTACCCGGCCACAAGGCAGGGTAGAATCATTTAAATATTTTTATTTATTTTCCCAACCTAGCGTGGGAAAATTCGACCTACCAATCAGACTGCAGCTCACTTATATGAAAAATCGGGATCTTTTGTAAACACCTTCACTCTTTTAAACTCAAACCAGTTTTGTTGAACATCACATGAAATACCAAAACAAATTTTAAAAAGCTGAATGAAAAGAGACTAACGCATCAGCAAAACTAAATTCTTGATCAGACGGAGTGCGCTTGGAAAAAGAAGTAGGATTCAATTTGAGTTTCACGTATGTGCCAAGCGTAAAATCCAACCATGTGTTCAGGAAGTTTACCGACCTATGACTTTTCGCCAATGATAATTGTTTTTTTCGGTGTAAATGGAATCAAATTTGTGCCAAAATTACGAAAGTTAAATTTCAACAACACAAACATTTTTTTTACAAAAAAAAAAAAATCACCATCACTCTGGGAGAACATAAGCTTATTTAATATTTTGAATGTAAGATCTCTGAAACTAACTAGTGTTTATATTGTTCAGCGAAGATCAAACAACTGTTCTGGACTCTCTCATCTTAATGCATGCTAGCGGCAAAAAAAGGACGTGCTCCTTTCATAAAAGCAAAAAATATTCCAGAACTCTGGCGAAATTTTTGTGGCGACGCATTTCGATAATAGGTATTTTCGCTCCCAAGGACTTTGGTATCCGATTCCTTTACAAGAAAGGCTTAAGCGCTCTCCTCACCGTTACAACTGTGCAGCAGGCTGAGCAGCGTGTCCAGCAGGTATCTGATGATGGTTCTCAGCTGCTCCGTGGAGGAGTTCTGGACCAGATCTCTGGGGTCGTAGTTCTCGGGCAGGTGCTTCCTCGGCGCCCCTAGAGACACACGCAGCCTCTGCACGGCGTGATGAGCCAGATTGAGCTGGAGCTGGAGCTGAATGCAGTCCTGATAGGCCGAAAAAACCCGGGAATCCTCCTCTACGGCTTTATCGGGCTTTCGCAGGAAGTACTGTGCATTGTTAGCGCTGTTCAGAGGCGGCAGATCGATGTTCTGAAGCAGCGTCTCCAAGCGGTGACAGGCCAGATTATACCTGCAGTGAACAGGAAAATTGCATCGATCTGGTACAAATTCCGGTCAGTTTGATTTCAGTGTTTGCTTCACGGACCGGCACTGGATGTCTTCCTGCAGAGCCACCATCATAGACAGATGCTGGTCCAGATCTGGCTGACACGCAGCATCGTTCTCTCCTCTCAGAGGATCGTGCATCAGCTTCAGCTCACTTTCCCAAGGCAGGATGTAGGTGTGGCCGTAATAGAAACCCAATGGGATTTTTGCTCGGGCGTTGGTGCTGCCGTATCGACCAATCACAGTAATCTTTGGCAGAAAAGTCAAATTAGGGCAAAATAATGTTTTACCGTATTTATGTGAAAATAAGCACCCTTGGAATATAAGCCCCTCCAGATTTTTCAGACACAAAAAAATAAATTCCAAAAAAAAAACTAAAATTTATGGCAACTTACGTGTCTTCAAATACTTATTTTCCTTCCTTGAACAAACCTAACTTGTGTAAACCTAAATCATATCACTTCAATGTCTTTTTACTTGAATAATAGATAAAACTAATCTATTATATAGAATGGAACTCCACCACCCAGAAACTTCTGATATTTTTATTTCTGGTATTGAGCCAATAAAAGCATATATGTCTTCCTCAAAAACCTTTTTAAAAAAACACTTAGTCTTTGCAAGTCTAAAATTAAAAGAAAAAAAAAAAGAATGCAAACATTTGCGTAGTTTAAAACCCTGCACGTTTGCATTTACCTTCATGAACCTGCAGACTGGGGGTGGCAGCAAATCGTGAAGAATTAGAGAGTGTGTGCTGATATCAGTAGCGACCACCAGTCGCCTCCCGTCCACTTCCTCTCCCAGAGTCCAAATGTCGATGGAAAGCGAGGCCAAGTCAGAGCAGGTTGGGATCAGAGCATCCGTCAGTAACACCGGCCGCCCAAAATCAAGCGTCACAAAACGCCTAGCACCTGAGGAGGAACACGACGATTTAGTGACAAATCTCAAAAAACAACATTACCGCCTTTTTAAAGTGTTAATCAATTTACCCTTAAGCAAAGTTGCGATTTACCTGAATGCATCCTCTCAATTATTATGGACTGGTGAGGCGGAGGCTGAAGGAAATGCGAGGCTTGCGAGATGGCCAATGCCAGGCCACTTCCCATAGGATTCTACAACAAACAATAGTAATTTAATTATTACATTTAGCACATCTAAATAACGAAATAAACTTAATTTTAATTATGTATAAATAAATAAATAATAATACATTTAATAATTTAAATAATTACATTTATTAACAATTTGGAAAAAACTGCTTAAAAAAAAAACAGCCATGCATTTATCATTTTTGTCTAATTTTTAATTTCAAATTTCTAATCTCAAGACAAAAAAAAAAATTCTGAAGAAAATGGTAAAAAGAAAAAAACATGTCTTACTGGTTTGGCTTTTTGTGAGTTTTTGTTTTGCGCTGAGAGATTGACGGGTTGAGGATCGATCACAGATCCGGGGAAGAGCTGAGCCAGTTCAACACTGATGGCCGCAGAGACGGCCTCGTTCGGCGGGGTGAGCGGAGGCGTCATGAACAGCGGCGTGGTCTTGGGTGTTGGGGGGATGACGTCAGAAGGGTGGATGAAGAAAGGCGGTGCGGAGGATGGGTTGGATGGCACAGAGTTGACCACGCCTGATGCTGCGGTGGCTGCGGCTGAAGTGGTCTGATGAAGTTTGGCCTCCAGCTTGGCCTTCTGTTAGAGTGTATAGAGTGAAAGAGAGAGAGAGCGAAGAAGAAGAAATGGAGGAATGGAGAGGGATGGACAGAGACAGAGAGAGAGAGAGAGAGAGAGAGAGAGAGAGAGAGAGAGAGAAAATAGAGAGAGAAAATAGAGAGATAGAGGATAGTGATAAAGAGAGAGATAGACAATGAGAGATAGAGAGGAGATGGATAGAAAAGAGATAGAGAGCGAAAGACAAAGAGAGATAGACAGATAGAGAAAGAGAGAAAGAAAGAGAAAGAGAGAGAGAGAGAATAGAGAGAGATAGCAGTAAAGACAGAGATAGAGAGAAAGAGAAATAGAGAGAGAGAGAGGAGATAGACAGAGGAGAGAGAAAGATAGACAGATAGAGACAAACAGAGAGACAGCCAGAGAGAAAAAGAAAGGGAGTAATGGAAATAGATTAATGGATAGACAGAGATAGAAAGAGGGAGAGAGAGATAAAGAGATAGATTTATAGAGAGAGAGATAGAGATCGAGCGATATATATGGAAAGAAAGAGAGAGGGAGACAGACAGACAGACAATAAATAATGACGTTACACGTTTATTTATAAACACAAAAAAAAACCACACACACACACACACACACACACACACACACACACACACAAACAAGATCAAAATCAGTGTGTATTAGAAATCATAGACTCAAATCTGTACTTTTATTCTACCATTTATTTTTTATATTTTTCTTTTGTTCTTTGATATTTTTCTATTAATATTGGTCTCCTCACCTGCTGCTGTAGTTTGAGGAGCTGCTGTTGTTTCTCCTGCAGAACCTGCAGCTGCTGTTCCGCAGAGACCATGGCGTGTGAGAGCGACTGCAGTGCCACCTGAGCGGCCGAGCTGAGGGCGGTGGAAGCCTCGCTGACGCTGCCCGCCGACAGACCCGCCACCGTGGGCGTGACGCCAAAGGTGCTCACTGCCAGAAAAGACCACCATCGTAATGACACCCCAGTTTGGCTCGGATGTTCACACAAGGTGGGATACGCACCAGTAAACATACTTGCGTCGTCCCTCTCCACCCTGGTGCCGTCGCTGGTGGAGACGCATGTAAAGTGCAGGGGTTCCACCTCCAGCAGACCAGTCAGAGCGGTGAAGCTGCCTTCTGCCGCCCCACTGCTGCTCACCTTCCCATTACCTGACAGTACACACAGAGAACCCCATTATAAAATAAATTCTATATTAATAATAACGATAATAATAATAATAATAATAATAAATACACTGCAAAAAATACATTCCTGACAAGTCAAAAAATCTTGGAATTAGACAAATCTTTTTTTTCTCCTTAAAATAATAATACATTATTTCATAATAATATAATAATAAATAAACTGCAAAAAATAAATTCCCGACAAGTCAAAAAAATCTTTAATTTAAAAACTAAATCTTATTTTGTCTTTAAAGCACTAATAAATTATTAATTAAATGTGAATAAATACAATGCAAAAAATGTATTCTTCACAAGCCAAAACATCTTTTTTCTTTAAAATAATAATACATTATTTTATAATTAAATGATAAATACAGTGAAAAATGTCACAATTCTGTATTCAGTAATGAAAGATTTATAGTCATATTTCAAGATTTTTGTCAAGAATTTATTTTTGCAAAGTAGACATTATGTTTTGTAGACCTGAAACAAGAAAACCTCAAGCCAAATTTTCTTATCTTAAGAACACAATGTTTCTCAATTTAAGAAACGACTACATTTTTATATTAAGTCATTGAAAACAAGAACTGATATGTTGAAAAAAAAAATCATGCATGTAACAAAATTGGTCTTGTTTCAAGCCGTCTTAATCTGACTCTATTGAAAGAAAATGTTACTTGATTTTATCTTATTTTCCGTTTTCTTATTTTCTCATGTGGATTTTTTGCAGTGTAAAGTTCATCTATTCAAATGAAATCAAACCTGAGAGTATGTCGGACAGGTCGATCTCATCCGACTGGACCCCAATACTGCTGCTGAAAGCGTTCTTGCAGGAAGAGCCGCTGACCTCCAGGTCAAACAGTACGGGGTCAAATGGAGACCCGTAAAGACCATATCTACAAAAAAATTCCAGCATTAAAAGCTTTCCATACGATGTGTTAAAATGACTTGTCAAAACTGCCACGCTTGTACCTGGTCTGCAACAGCGCCTCCAGTGGCGTCAGACGGTCCTGCAGCTGGCGAGATGCAGCGGTGAGGAGAGAGGCACACGCTGTGCTGCAGCCCGCCAGATCCTCGTCTTTCACATAATTTAACAGGACAAAGTACCAGAAAACAGATCCTACAAAAAAAAAAAAAAGAAAGAAACAAGACGGCTTAGTAACATGAATTCAATTTAGAAACCAAATGCTAAACAAGTGTAAATGCCAACAGTACTGTAGTTGTAATTTCTCTACTGCTTTGCTTAAAATCATTAATTGTGAATAATGACATGATGGTCAGAAATTACTTTGTTTGACTTTATAGTCATTTATCAGACGCTTTTATCCAAAGCAACTTACATTTCATTACAATTTTTATAATTCAACAAATTCCTGCTTTCTTTGGAAATCAACTCATGATTCAGTGTTTCAAACACCAGCACTCTACTGACTAGCTACTGGGAAAGTATAAATTAATAACATATTTACAATTAAATTACTTCCAAATGTTTATAATTAACTGTACAAATTCAGAAAGAGAGAGAGAGAGAGAGAGAGAGAGAGAGAGAGAGAGAGAGAGAGAGAGAGAGAGAGAGAGCGAAAGAGAGAGACAGAGACAGAAATACAGACAGAGAGAGACAGAAATACAGACAATAGACATAAGACAGTGATAGAGCTAGATTGAAAGATAGATAATACATAATCTAAGAATATAGATAGATTAATAGATTTAAAACACAAGCACACACAATCACTTGTTGATTCACGCTTTAGTGGAGACGTGACAAACAGGTAAACACATGAGCGACATCATAGATGTGTACATTACCTCCTGTGGCTGCAGCAGGCAGATAAGGCATATTGTCCAGAAGAGCTTTAAAAAGAGCCTGGCCGAAACCCTGATGACCAGGATCTCCTTTACCAGTACTGAAACACACACACACACACGTTAAACTTCATTAACACGACAGCACAGCAGCAGTCGGGTGTTCTACAGACTATTTTAGACACACATCAATTGAAAGTTTGAAGTTTTTTTGGGTTACACTCTAGATAAAAACCGAAAATAAATGTAAAAAATAATAAAAAAAAAAAAAAAAACGTGAAGCGTGTTTTGCCTTCACTTTGTCAGCTAAAAACGAACTGAAACTAAATAAATAAACACAAAAATTAAAACATGTCTACATAAAGCTTAGCATGTTTTTTTTTTAATTGCGTTTTGAAGACTGCGCTGTACTCCGACGAAGAAGCGCTTCAGATGCTTTGACAGCGAGGAAGAATCAGACTGACAATGAGCGGTGGCTTTTTGAACAGAGATTTGAGCCGACCGAGAAAACTGGCAAGCAAGTTGTTTGCAATTGAAAAGGATCTGTGTCAACGCGTTAATAATACTAATCAACACCATTAAACATTTAACAAGTTAACGCGTTAACTTTGACAGCACTAGTATAACTTAAATTGTGAGAATAATATAAAACTGAGGTCACCAGCAGTGTCCTGAACTCACCTAATACAAAGTGCAAGAAAGCGAGAGCATTTATGAGCCACGCTGCGTCCAGACTCAAAGAAGCAGGCTCTTATGATGTCCGTCAGGCGTCTTCTGGTCTTGGTCAGAAGTCCTTCTTTTCCTTCTCTCAAGCTGAGGACAACAGCGAGTGTGAAGAAACAGCAAGAATGAAACCAAGACGGCTGAACTAATGCCAACCTGCAGGGTCCGTACGAGTAAACTCCCGCCAGCCAGCAGAGGATGTCCAGGATGAGACTCTGGCAGTGTTCGGAGCTCTGCCCGCACTCTCCATGCTGGCACAATCCTCGGAGAAGCTTCTCGTGGAGCTCCAGAAACTGAAGCATTGCGCAGCGTTGCACTCTGGGGGATAAATGAATAAAGAAAATTCTATTCAGTTTCTGAAAAGTCACATTCAAGCACTTTCAACGGCCCATGTTCAGGCTTTTCCAGCACCAGGCAGTTGTGGTTAAAGTCTGCCTAAATACAACCAAAATGAAACTTTGCCCTTTTAATCACATTTAAAGAGATCATATACGAAAACAAGCAAAAACTAAGATGAGCGTTGTAATAGCAATTGGATAAGTGGTAATGTCTGTCTAGTCTACGGTTAATGTTCATGTACAGGCCATTTAAAACAAACGAACAAAATACACAAATGACTCAAAATGAGTCGTTAATGAGTTACAGATTTGAGTCAAAATCTGTAATAAGACAGAACAAACGCAGATAATAAACTGATTTTTATTCTTTTACTTTAGTACCAGAGGACTAATTTTTACTTTTCTTTAACTGTTATGTGACAATTTTTTTTATTAAAGTTATGATATACCATATTATAAATAAATGGGTCTGAATTTACTTGAAACGGGGGCTTGGAATGCATTTGTGCATTTACATATTAATTGCTTCCCGGTCCCATGGAATCAGATTAGTGCCAAAATTATCAAAAGACACATTTCACGAATGAAGGCACGAAGGAAAATGCTTCACATTGCTGTTTTTTATTTTTTGCTTGAGATCTTCACATTTTCGTTTGCTTCAAAATTTTCCGTTCACTATTTTTTTTTGCGTTTGGGCTTCTGGTACGAGTTTCCCATGGGGCCGGGCCTTACGCTGATTGGCTGGAAAGAATGTTTCACAATCACATTCTCAACTTCCAATCAGAGTAAGGCCCGCCCCCACTTGAAACTCGTCCAAAAGTTTTGCAAATGCAAAAAAATTATATCTGCAAATCTAATTGAAAGCCCAAAAGCAAAA
>CM051497.1:26295984-26343458 GCA_028031935.1 Paedocypris micromegethes | reverse complement strand
AAAAAAAAAAAAAAAAAAAAAAACTGAAGCAAAAAAAAATTTTAACAAAAAATTTGAAGATTGCAAGCGGGAAAAAACAAACAAACAAACAAACAAACAAACAGAAATGTGAAGTATTTTCGTCCGTGTCTTTGGAAATATACGTTTGATGTTTTTGCCACTAATCTGATTCCATATAAATGTTTTCTAGAAATCTGATATTTAAAAAAAAAAAGTGTCCTACCGTTCTTTGGGTACAGAGGTTTTCTTAAACCTCCTGATTGTGACTGACACTTCCTGGAGCAAATCACAGCCCCGTAAGTTATCGGGTTTCTTCGGGGGCTGAGGGTCCGCTTTTGACGTGGAGGCTTTTTCCTGCACAGAAAGTTGGTTTAAGACATGGGAGAATTCACAAAGCACCAGGAAGTGCGGAGGTTTGCTTTACCTTGGAGGCCTGGGCCCTTTGAAGGAGGGAGGAGAGCGAGTGAGCTTTGCTGTTGTGGGGTTTAGCGGAGGGCATCCGGACCACTGGCCTCAAGTTCTCATCCAAACCTTTATCACTCACGGCCTTGATGTGCACCAGAAATGAGCGGTACTTGCCACCGGCCATGCCTGGAAAAAACATAACTAGCTGAGTTTAGATGCGCATGTGTGAACAAGAACAAAGTCAATCTAATCGCGTAGATGACAAGGTTATAGATAAAACTACTTGTCAATAAGAACAAAAAAATAAACATCAGGCAATCATCTATTCTCACCAAGTATTTGTTTTTGTTTTTGTGTTTGATTGGCATATTGGGCAGCCAATCATCTCCTCGCAATGTATTTGCGTTTGATTGGCATATAAGGTAGCCAATTATCTCTTTTCGCTATGTATTTGTGTTTGATTGGCATATTGGGCAGCCAATCATCTCCTCGCAATGTATTTGCGTTTGATTGGCATATAAGGTAGCCAATTATCTCTTTTCGCTATGTATTTGTGTTTGATTGGCATATTTGGTAGCCAATCATCTCTTCTCACTACATATTTGATTGACATATTGGGCAGCCAATTATCTCTTCTCACTATGTGTTTGATTGGCATATTGGGCAGCCCTCAACCAAACCCCTCAACCAAACATTCGTTTTTTGTCTTTTGTCTTAAAGGTGCGTCTCGTCTTAAAACACTAACCATTGAATTACAATGGAAACTCCAAAATTAATATAAGTTCATACAATAACAAATTAAACATTAAAAATAAATAAATGGCAACTTGAACGACAAACATTCCAGTAACGTGAATTTAGAGCGTTTTTTAGAGCGCACGGATTACAGCGCCTCCTGGTGGCGTATTTCTAACTTCTGGAATTAATTCAATTCTTCCATAAACTGCTTTAATCACTTGCAGACTATTAAATCTATCCACTGATGATTGAGTCAAAAGGCAGAAATGTTTTTAGAAAGTCAGTACATCAAGAAAGTAAATTGTCTTTTTTTTTTTTTTATGGAAAATTAGGGGGTGCTTATATTCGCAAAAATACGGTATTATCCGTGGGGTGAATGGATGAGACCGAGATTGAAGAAAAGTGTGACTGCACACGGACCTTTGAGGAGTTTGGGACTGGTGAGACTCAGCATCCCTGCATGACCAGAAAGATCCAGTCCACTGGACAGCCACACTGGACCGCACAGGATATCATCCTTGTGGTCTTGCAAAAACGTACAGAGCCTTGATCCTGAAAAGACACGCTTATCGTTAGACTGTTTGAACCACACCAGCAAGACGTGACGTCATTCTCCAACCTGGTGACTCTTCGATGTCCATGAACTGGATGTCCTCTGAGAAGTCCTGCATGTGTGGTTGCCCGTTCTTTTCGCCGTTTGAATGTAGAACCTGAGACAAAGGAAAGACGATCTGCCGGTCCACTGCCGTCTCTGAAACACAAACTATAAGATGAGTTCACAAGCGTCCACTTCTAAAGGAACATAAGAGCCGTGCTGGGTGATGCTCACCGTTAACTTTGCCCAGACCGGGTGATTTGTTCTTCAACAGCGTGACCTGAATTTGAGGGATGTTGGTAATACTGCTGTTCAGAACAAACTTGAAGTCCACATGTCCCACCATGCAGGCTTTGGGCAGCACCAGTTCAAACACGTGCTCGTCCCAGCTAGAGCTGTGAGACAGAAGAGTCCAATATTACAATACATCTCAACTTTTTGGATGATTAATTTTTAGATATTGTTAAACATATTGTTTACACGAATATAAGGATCATTTTTCTTGCCAATTTTAAAAGTACAAGAAACTAAAAGCCATTAAAGTGTTGTAAAATTGAATAGGTATTACAATACAGCACAATTTGGACTTTTTCTCTTGTATTATCATTAAAGACTTTTGTTAAGTATTTATTATTTTCAAGACATTTCAATGAACAATCAATGATGTTATATTTAATATCTCTAAAATCAATAGCAGCCCATTTACAAACTTTAGTCAGACATCGACTCTCTGTACAGTTAACTCAAAAGCTTTATCCGGACGAGAACACAATACAATTTACGGTAACCATAACTCAGTCATTTTAAATCCTTTTAAATCAACAAACATTTATGAAAAAGCTCCTTTTATTACCTTTTAATTGAATAAATTTTTGGTTTTGATATTAGGTTCTCTTCGATAGTATGCATCATTCGATAATATGCATCAAATTCGAATAAAATAAAGAATTTGACTGTATGACTGTTTAAAAGGGGAATACATTTTTTATTTCCCTGAAAATTAATAAATGTAAAAATAAACTTAAATTACAATAGTCAATACATTTAAAATAAAATATAAAATGATAATATTATACTAACATAATATTATTTATGTAAGAATTTAATAAATCTATATACATCCGATAATATGTATTATTCCATAAATAAAAAGCGCTACAATTGTATCCCTATAATCCAGTGTGAATATAGAGCATCTGAGTGCGAGAACAAACCTGTCACTCTGTAGCTTCCAGGTGCGTGTGTGCTGCGCCGCGTCGCCGTGATGTTGCTGGTGGAGATGCTGAGGATGACGCCGTTGCTGCTGCTCCTGCTGCACCTCCACCCAACACGGAGGAACCGTGGCTGAGAAGCGCGGCGTCAACGTTTCAAAGCGCGTTAGCTCCACCAGAGAGGAAAGCGTCTCTGCGGTCAATGGCTGGTCCACCAGGAGGTCAACTCCTGCCAACACAAACATCTCCCGTCACCGAGCAAGTCCAGGAAATGAACCATAGCTTACACCTCTGATGCCAAGATCAATAAACCACTAGTTATACTTTCCAGACCATAATGTCTCCAATTTAGTTCGCACGTGTCTTAGACAACTTTTAACATTTCAATATCTCGCCAAAAAATTCTAAAGTATGCCGTTTTTTCGTTCAATTTGCGCATTTTGTCACAATTGAAAGACTTGTTTTCTTAAATCAGCTCATGAATAAATAACATAAAATCAATAAATCAATAAATCAAAAATGTCAATTTATTTTCGTCAACTTGTTGATCAAGCCTTAAAAGCTTCTCCATAATTTCATGACCAAATCTCCATAGACACTTAAAGAGTTTTCTTTGCGCAACCATGCGTAAAAATGTATCAAACCAAGATGAGCTTTAGTGCCATCAATAGATTTATAGGAAACTGGTTTAGTTTTGATCAAACTCCAAGACCATTTGTTTATGGAAAATATCCAAGAGCAAACTATGAGCTTTAAAAAAAAAAAAAAACTAATAGTACTTATTAATAAAAGATGACAAACGTCCGGTGTCTGGAATATGGCTCCTTACACACTCAAACGATCTTATTTCATCATTCATGTACTTCACTCAACCAAGATCTCCAACGAGCGGATTCAGTCTCTAAAGCAGGACGTTTTAGCCACATCATTCATCGGGATGTGCACCTTACCTGTTATTCCAGGGCTGGAAGGGTTCGATGTAGGTTTTGCTCCATCAAGTAGTTGTTCCGCCCTGTTAGACAGGGGGCCGTCGACAAAAATGTCGTTATCGTCAATATCATCACACACACCTCCAATTTGAAGGAAATGAAGCTCTCCACCTAGAGGTAAGAATGTGTATTCAATACAAGTCAATAAAACTTCACATTTGAAAGATAAGTGCTGATAAAAAAGAAAAAAAAGCCATTCAGAAAAAAGATTCAAGATAAAAATGTACTATTGTTTCAACTAATGATCATGCTAAACCAATAAAAAAAAAGACATTACATTTTTTTAACTAATTAATCGCACTTTCCTAATTAATTATTTTCCTAACCAAATTAATTGCGATTCAAATGACTCAAGCTTGTAATATAGGATTGTTTAAATACTGTAATATAGTTTTAAGACTTTTTGTTCAATGGTGCAATATATTTTCAAAAGCATTTTTTTTCAAGACAAAACACACTAAAAATACTCTAGGTCTTACATCCATTGAAATTCTGAAGTACGTATTTTTTTGGTTACACTCTTAATAAAAACAGGATAAAAAAACTAAAATATGAAGAGGGTTTTGTCTTTCCTTTGTCAGCTGAAAACGAACTTTATAACTTTATAAATACTTATCACTCTAACATGAAGATCCGATTGAGAATACTGACAAGCAAGATATTTGCAGGTGAAAAAAACTGCGTCAACGCGTAAAAAAAAAACGCAATTAATCATTTAAAATTAATTGCATGCGTTAACGCGTTAATTTTGAAAAACACTCGTTTTTTCCATAATCAATACAAATTATACAATTATAATTTACACAAGGCAAGGCAGCTAGAACACCGCATTATGGGATCTGTAGTGTGTGTTTTATCATCGAGTCATTATTACCAATAATAACAGCTGTTAAAAAGATCTTGCTGTAGATAGTGCTGAGGGCCGGATGTGGCACATTTGCTACAACCGAACAAGCATCAATTACCATTTAAATCAAACTAAAGCAAAACAAGCGAGCATCTTCACCTTTGGTGCAAGCACACAGCCGGTCAGTGCCTGAGCAATAGGTAACGGAGACGAAAGGGTCCATTGCGTCGCCCCCATCTTTCTTGGGTGGCTCCACCTTTGCCAGCACCTCTAGCGTGGACAAGTCCAGAATCATAATACAACCGGCCTGTGTGGTCACCACCAAATGCCCCAGTCCGGCCACTTCTCTCTTCTCCTTCCCGACGGCGGGAGCATTCACAGTGGCCGTCGCCAACCCTGAACCGTTTTTGATCCCTGAAGGAGTCGAGTCCTCCGACGTTTCCTCTCCATCGTCCTCCCGGCCGTCCAGCACGTCTGGAGGCAAGAGGAGCAGAGAGGTCACGGCGTCCCGAGGGTCCCGGATCTGCTGAACCTTGACTGGATCTTCCTCCAAAGTCACAATGCGGGTGGAGTAGTTCAGCTTATAGAGCGCCAGGTATCCGCCCCCTAGAGGCCTGGAGGTGTGGGGCTGATGCTGGTCATGAGGCGGGAGGATGAGTGGAGTCTGTGGAGGGGAGGAGCCTGGATGAGCATCATGGCCGTTGGCTAGCGTCTGTCCTTGGCGGCTGCTACATAGGGCGGAGTGCAGACGATTCAGGGTGTTCAACACCTCCACCTGATTGATGGCGCTTAAGGATTCCACCGAGCACGGCTGCAGGCCGACTAACAAGTGTAAGCCATCACTGCAGGGTGTTATGGAGTCCACGTAGAGGTACTCTTCCTCCAGTGCTTTGGGCAAGCGCAGACACTGGACTAAAGAGCCTGGCCGGGGAGCCAGTGAGCTCCACTTCTCTCCATCTAATGGTCCAAGACCTGCCGCAGCATCCGCAAACTGCTGGATGTAGGTGATGGGAGGGTCTTGCAGTAGCAGCTGTTCGTGCGAATTAAACTCCATCTCGATGATCTGTGGGACGGTGAACCCTTCCTCGTGAAGCCCTTTGCTCATCAGGTTGTTCATCTGGGTGAAGACCTTCCCGGATGACTTCTCGTCCGCTTCCTTGATGCTGTACAGCAGTAATACAGGCATAGTCCTGTGCACAGGAGCAGCTGGAATGGGGTTAGGGGAGCCGAGGTCTGAAGAAAGATTGCAGGATTCAATCTCCATGGGACCCTGGTCTGGGGCAAGAGCCTCCGTCCGCACTAATCCATCCATGGAGCGACGGGAAGGAGGAGGAGGTCCGAGGGGGGAACTAGCAGCTGACCGGTAGCTGAGCAGTCCTCCAGCCAACAGACAGGGAAAGGGAATGTTGTGATGCTCAGACGTCCGATCCTTGGACTTTTCGGCCTTGGCGGAACCCAGTGAATGTTGAGGGTTTGCTCCGAGCTCCTCCAGGTCTTTGACCGTGTCCTCCAAGACACTGGCCACCACTTCCCATTGTAGCTTCTCGGGCTGCTGTAGGACGCTGAGGGCTGTGACTCCCAGGCTCACCTCCATGGTCTCTTTCTGACCCAGTGGACCTAAAACAAAAAAAACCAAATACAAAAAAAAATCAGAACAATTGAAAGGAAATTAATATAATTTTCTGCAATCGTGGAGGAGAAAGCAACAGATTTTGTTGGGAACATTTCCAATAGTTTATGGCAATTTTATGTTTTTTTTTTTTTTTTTTTAATCACAAGTACTCTTTGTCAGATAACAAAAACTGATTATGACAAATTTGACGTTTGGGAAAAAAAGCCCCCGGTTTACCGACATCTACGTAATTCCAACATGTGCTTGTATTTTGTCTGTGTTCACATTTTTAAACTTTTTTAGCAGCAGAAGATGCATCTTTACATTTCTAAACATTGCTTATTACAAATTTCGCCCTGTACTGTTGCTCAAATAAATTTAAATTGCATTAATAATTAGCAAAATACGGTCATCTTGGTGAGCGAATCGCACTTTAGACAGTGATTATATGGTACAGCCTTACAACTTAAAATTATAATGATCGTTTATCTAATTGTTAAATTAAGTTTTATGTTTTAAACGTACAAAATTTGTCTGCAGATTGTCGGTTGTTAAAGAATTTTGTAGTTAAACGGTTTTTGCATTTTTCTTTGATTTTGCATTAAATTCAGCGATCACAAATTTGCAAAAAGCTGGAAGAACTAATAGAATGTTACAGTTGTTTTAACAAAAACTTGTTTAAAATGTCTTTGGAAAACAAAAAATGTAGCCAGATTGACAAACGTTTTGCAATTAACTTTGATTTTGCATTCAAGTCAGAGAGCACAAACTTACAAAAAATGAAAATAACCAATAGAATGTTAAACTTGCTCTAAAATGCATTTTTAAAAGTATTTTTTTTACAACTTGTCTGTGAATAAACAAAAAAGTTTTCTAGTTTGCAAAAACGTGGTGTACAAGTTTTCAAAAAAACGAAATGACCAATAGTATGTGACACTTGTTACTTAAGTGCTAAATCTCTATTGAAGACAATAACAAATGCTCAAAAAAATATTACTACGTACTTTTAAGTCAAAAGTCTTACCTGTAACTGACTCTGATCTGGAATGTTCTTCACTGTCTGAGTCTTCAATCTGGTCATCACTGTTTCCAAAAGCACAAACAATACATTCAATCAGCACAGAAATATTTCATTAAACACAAACGAGTAAAAAAATAGGTTTTAGAACCTGTCGCCCTCTAGTTTAGGCAAGTCGGAGCAACAGGTGGCTTCCTCCAGCCAGGACAGCGTAGGTCTGCGTAGATCCGGGCCTGTGAGACTCTGCTGTTCGCTTCCCGACAGGATCAGCTGCCTCAGGATGGCTGGATCATATGGGTTCACCTCGAACTTTAAATGCACCTGCCCAAGAAGAAGAAGCGTTTGGTTCAGGGTTGCATTTCCGGAAAACTGTTTCTGACCAGACGGTGATGTAAACTGTAACAAACTAGGTTTATGACTGGAGAAAACTGGAAAATTAAAGACTTTAAGTTAGAGTCTATTTGTGTAGCATAGGACTTTAAAACATAAATTCAAATCAAATTCAAATTCACATTATATTCGTCACATTTAATTTTTACTTGGTACAATATGAAGTCCAATTTTCCAATCGTCCAGCATTTTAACATGGAGGCAGTTGGAGGGGAGGGGCATACTAAAGCAAGAAATATAATGAAAAAGATGATTTGAAGATAAAAAAAAAAAAAAAAAAAATACCGTAAAAATTAGATAAAAATATGAATAAAATACAAAACAAACTATGACGATACAAATGCAATAAAAATAAAAAAATACTGTAAAATGAATATGAAAATGAAAATGAAAAAAATGAGTAGAAATATAAACACCAAGATGTGCTCAGTGCAAGTCAGTGGGACAGTATAAAAATACTGTAGGCCTGCATACAGGCTGAAAATAGAATTATATTTCTGGTAGAAAACATTGGAAAACTTTTTATTACATTTGTGGGGAAAATAAAGAATCTTTTTGACATGTTTTGACGTTTCTGACATTTTCTGCCGCTGTAGGCGTCATAAACCCGTTTCTGCCAAGACGGTAAATAACGGTATATATACTTATCAAGGTTTGGGTTTCGAATACAGAAGAGCGAGTGGCGTCTTACCTTCATGAGCTTGGAGACGTCCCATATGCAGATCTTCCCTCTTTTGGTTGCGGTCGCTAGAAAGTGAGGGCAACTGCCAAAGCCATAGCACACAATCTTATCCGAACCATCAGCGCTGGGAAACTGAGCAGGACAGGTGGCCAACGTGACAGATAGTGGGACGTTTTGGGTGTGTTCCCCTTTCACGAACGGACAGTTGGGTGAATGGCGCTCGTGCTCGGACCTAAAAGCAGATGTGTTACTCGCAATAATGAAAAAGTAATAGTGTCATGAAGAATAGATCACACAAAAGCTCACCAGGGTTCATCTGTTGGCTCCCAGCACACCAGACAGACGCTGCAGGTGAAGCACATGGCCCGGTCGTCCCCCGTGGATGCGGGCTGGAGGAAGAAAACAAGAGACGTTATCTCCATCTTAGCTCACACTCATAAAATACATTTCAATAAAATAAATAAAAATAATAATGGAAGAAAAATAGGAAATAAAATTGTAATTTATTAAAAAAAACCTTTTGAATCCTGAAGGTAAAAAAGTAAAAAATTAAATTAAAAAAACAACATAAAAAAAAACTTGATTTTCGTTTTTAGAAAAAGATGGAAATAGTCAAAGATCATTTGGTGTTTGATTTTAACTTTTTCTTATTTAAGCTCTCTCACACACACAGAAACATACATAAATTATATAAGGGCAGCAGCGAACAATTATTTTCCTAGCGATTAATCTATCCATTATTTTCTTCGATTAATCGACTACTCTATCGACAAACTCTACAAATAATCTAGGGATTATTTTTTTACAGATTACTTTTATAGATTGTTAGGCCAAAATGTGTCCTATCCGAGAGACCTCGGTTTTCCTTTTTTGGATCCCACATTTTTGACAAAAATACACAATCGATGACGTCAACGTGTTGTTGCAGCTCTAATTTATATACAATAGTGCATCCAAGTTATGACCTAAAATATAAATCAGTCCTTGCAGGAGTATACAATAATATATTGTAATTTTCGTCTCTGTTCAAATTACTGTTCAGACTTTACACGTGTACTTGTGAGTAAAAATGCAAGATTTGCTTTTTTTTTTTTCAAATATTGTAATGATCATTTGATTCAATAACTATACTTTATTTTACTAAACATATTTTTCTGCTATTTATTTCTGATTAAAGGACATGTTATGCACTATTCGTGAAAAAATTCCTTGAGTTAAAAAAAAAACTGGAGGGTCTTAACACCCAGTGCAAGTATTCCAAATACAAAAATATCCAAGTGATGTTTTAATGTAATATTTATGTTATTACATCAAGAGAATTGCAAATGCATTTAAATGTGGAGCATGTTAGTATGCTTCGAGCAAATCTGCAAAGTTTCGCAATGCATCGGTTTTCTTGTTTTTGTTCCTATCAGAATGTCTCTTCGCCGTCACGTCGTCCTTTCATCCACAACACAGAGGCACTGTTCTACTCTCACTCGGATCAGTTGGCATGACAACAGGAAACCCGGGTGAGGAGTCGAGCCTGGTATCTACGATACAGGCACACTTCCACACTCTTACAAATGAGTAGGAATGTGTGTAGACCAGACCAGAAGTATCAGAGCACGGTTTGGTATTCCCTTAAAAAGCCCATGAAAGCGAAAGTAAATCAGTGGCTAGTCATCTGTGAACCAGTAAACAAACACATGAACAAGCATTCATCCTCATTCCCCGCATTCAGACGCTGCGTTTAAGCGTTACATTTCAGCTTCAAAAAATAAAATTCCCACTAGAAAAAAAAATCCACGAGCCTTTTATTGTTTATTTAGAGAGATATATTCTAATAATTCCAATTGCATTTCCAACACAGTGTGTATGTGTTTTTTGAACAGTGGTGACCTATTTCAGTGATTCTCAACCATTGGGACGCGGCCCAATTAGCGCCACCTAGAGGGCCGTGAGAATATTTTTTTCCCGCGATCGCGGGCCGCGAAGTCCGCGGAACAACAATGAGCTCCCCACCACTAGATGGCGCTGAGGTGTCAACAAGCTCCAATAAGCAGCAGTCAGTAGCGGCAGACTTTTGACTGAAGGTGGAGGACGTTCTTAAAACGAGCAAATGAAGATAAAAGTTACGACTTCAATTCGTTTATATTAATGGCAAAAATATCAAACGTTAGCTTAAACAGCTTGACATCTTCGTTTTTCGCTTGCAATTTTTACATTTTTTCAGAAAATTAAGGAAAAATCTGAAACGAGAGAAAATAAAGCCTTCTACTAAAAAGTGAAGATAGCAAGTGAAGAAAATGTAAAAAGGAAAAGAAAATAAAGCCAAAAAATCTTAACATTTGTCTTGTAATAGACAATAAATGTTGTTACTTTTATTAACTAACTAGCTTAGAATTAAGTGTGAACGATTACTTTGTCTTAATTTAGTGTAAATATCGTCAAAATTAGTCCTATTTTCTTGAAATAAGCATTTTCTTAAATAGAAATTATGTTTGACACAAATGTCTGAAACAAGAACTGTAAAGTGAAATTTTAATAACATGATGTTTCTCAATCCAAGAAGCTACTTTTATATTAAAGCCAATTAGAACAAGAACTGAAATGCAGAAACAAATCTACTCTGTAACAAAATTATTTGTCTTGTTTTAAGATGTTACCAAGTACATTGGCAGATGATTTTATTTGATTTAAGTTTTGTTTCCTCAATTAGTTTTTTTTTTCATGTATTTTTTGCATTTTGGTTTTGTCTGCCACTGTAGACACATTTTAATTATGTAACCTGATTTTTTATTTAAATGTATTTTTATTACTACTGAATTTAAATTTAATTCATATACATTTCATGTGTTTTTTTTTTTTAAGTATACATATATATTTTAGATTAGTAATAAGTAAGCAGGAGCAAGTATAAGTAATAAGAGCAACTCCCTTATTCAGTGTTGTATGTGCAGGATTACAGCTTTCCTGATTATCTTGGTGTATCATATTATTTATTTATCTAAATCTTTGTGTATTTCATATAGTTATTAAATTCAACAAATCATTATTTGGATTGGCTGAAATAATGTGTGTTTTAATGGGCCGCGGGGCACTTTGATTTGGACAATTTGGGCCCCGAGGTCAAAAAGGTTGAGAACCCCTGACCTATTTTGATATAAACTACATTTTTTACGAGATAGAGATGCATATGTCCGTGTTTCATTAATGTGGATAATGCACAAAAATAGTGAATAAATTGTTAATAATTGATTTATCAAATATATTTTACCGGAATATAAGCACAATGCGAATATAAGGTCATTTAACAAACCTAACTTGTTACTCGTATCACTTCAATGTCATTGAAGTGGAAAAAATAATCTATTCTAGGGAAGAACTACTCCCATAATTCTTTGCTGCTCACTGCAGCCAGACTAAAGTTGACTGAGCTCCGTTTTTATTAGACGCAAACATTAAGTTCAAATTCAAGTTCAGTGCATTTGTAAAGCGCTCAAAGCCGCTGTGTGAATATGTAAACATAGAATATTGTTTATTCTATTGTTCTAACACTGGAAAAAAAAACGGGTGGCTATATTTAAGTAAATACGGTATTATTACAATAAAAACATTTAATTCCTCTTGCTTACGACAACATGGGACTTGCCTTAACATGATCTGATTGGCTAACGAATAATGAACTGATTAGAACAGGTTTTAATATTGGTCCAATCACTATGTGGCCACATTTTATGGACAAATGTATTGATACAGCTGTGAAAGTTGCATAGTTCCACAACTTTCATCGGCTATAGCTTTCATTTAAGAATTTATTTGTACTTGAAATATTATAATTATAATACTTAAAAAATTAATGTTTTAACAGAATATTGATAGAGACTTCATAGTTTCATCTGAAATCGATTTTGCTATGAAAGGTCAAAAAGCCACGGACTAAGATTTTCAGGCATATTAAAACAAAGTTAATACAAATAAATAAGTTTTGTTAATTTTAAGCTTTCAAATCAAGTGATATAGAGAAAACTTGTTCGTGCACAGTTAATAAACTACAGCGATTAACCATTTGAATTTACCATAAACGTAAATCCCACCAGGAAAAAAGAACAAATCGTGCAACGCTAATAACTAGAATGAGAGAGCAAGACCGTAGGGACACAACGGCTTGGAAAACAAATCCAAGAGAGACAAACCTGATGATAAAAGCCAGCCTGGGCCATAGGGTCCGGCTGAGCCCACCTATAGCCAGTATGAGGCCAGGACGTGAACGTCTCTCTCCTGTTGGCTTCGCTGTACATCAACGACCTGTAAAAAACCAAACTCCATCTTAATGATTGAATTGAATGAAGTTGTACTTCTTTCTACTCCCTTTCAAACATGTATTGAGGAAATTAACATTATGAACGTAGTATCTATATTATTATTATTATTATTATTATTTTGTGGCTTTTATGTGGTTGTTATTTTTGTCATGTACATGTTTGAATAAATAAATAAAATAAATAAATGATTGTTGCTGATGAAAAAAATGCTTTCTTCTATGAGACTTGCAAGTACCTGTCTACGGAGCGTCCGGGTCCGACCCCAAGTTCTGGCCTGCCGCTGGGTAAGAGGTAGGAGAGTCTGTCCATCACCGAAGAGGCAACGGACAAGGCCGCCACGTTCTGATTCAACTTCTTCAGCTCGTTCACAATGGCGTTGGTTACCACTTTGAGCACATGATGAGGGAGATGAAAAGTCACCGTCGCCCACTAAAAAGAAAAAAAAACAACTTTATACAACAACAAATCTTTATACGCTGTAAATTTACAAGAAAAAAAGTGTTTGGTGTTTTCTGTACGTTCAAAAGATACATTATACAAATGTTTCTGCGACACAAAATTCGTGAATTAATGGGTAATAATTGAAAAAAATTAATCGTAATTTTAAAGGACATGTTTTAAAATTATCTGATTGGCTAATGAAGAAAATGATCTTTACACACATGTATTGTTTACCTTTAGCCGGAAATTCTCATCAAAAATGTATAATTCCAGAAAAAGGTAAAAATACTTTGCATATATTATCTATAACACTACTATCTATTGAATATATAATTTATTACATTAGCGGAATTATAAAGTTCAGTGATTTTCAACTATTAGCCAGCAGGCCATGCGCGGAGAGTGTTATGTGTGGTCTGCTCTTTTATTTCTAGATTCACACCTAATTAGTGATTTCATTCCAATGGGAAGAAGTTATGAGTAGTCGAAAATTAAAGTCTGAAACGACCATCAGATGTCACTGAAGGTCAAATTTAAAGAAAAATCTCTACCAGAGTTTTATGCTGAACTATTTCCATTGAACACTCCAAATTAGCGATGGAACTTCTGAAAACGACCCAAACTTTTGTGAAAAAAAACCACGTTTGTGAAAGAAACTTCCCCGTAAAAAGAACAAAACCTGTGTCGGCTTCTCACAGACCATCATCTTCATTTGTGCTGAGAAACAATGAAACGAATATGGACCCAAACATTCGGAATTGTCAGACGTCGCACTGCTGAGTCGGACAATTATTGCCTTTTCGTTTCTTTTCCCACGTTTCATAAATGAGACTCGTCTATTTAATAGAAAAATCCCAATGTAATTTACAATGGTTTCTGTATTCATAGCATTACGTCGGCAGTCAACAACCTTCACAATTTAATGACTCGGATCTGATGGAGAAACCAAAAAATGTTACAAAATTCACAGTAAATTCAAGTGGCAGCATTTCATAAAAGGTTGGGCACCACGGATCAGAGTCTAAATGGCGCAAATGTAAAAAGAACATCTCGGAGCAAACACGATCCAGGACTGTTTGTACTTGATGTTCAAGCTAAAGCTGCAGTCTGACGGAGGTCAGTGGAGATCTCCATCACTGCTGCTGACGCTCTTTGTTACGGCAGTGCGAAGTGGACGCTCGCCAAATTAGCAGAACGGGGGCAAGAGTGACCACACAAGGGAAAAGCACTCTTACTTTCAATCCAGCACAAGCGAGACTGCAGAAATGTGCTGATGCTTTACACGACAACGAGGCCTTTCTGATTACACTGGCTGAATTTAAAGCCTCGTTTTAAAAAAAATATGCCAGATTGTACAGCTAGAGATGGTTAAGAAAGCGCTCATAATTTTATTAGCTGTGATGGATAAACAAAGATATGCATTGATGTCTTTTTTTACAATTGGTGTAGTTACTGTAGTTAACAAAATAAATCAACAAAACTCAAGTTGTCAAGTGAATTTATTTCACAAACCGAAGTACATGACTAATTTAATTAGCACATTTATTCCCCTAATTACTATCATGTTTTCTATTGGGATCGATTCACAATGGACGGCGAAGGAAGCTTTTCATAATATAAGAAAATTATTTTAATTATTGCCGAAAAACAAAGACTTCGAATCATACATTTCTGACCACTCTTTAGTGAGCCGAAGCGCCAATAACAATGACTTTTACTAGTCTTTATTAAAAACAAAAGAGCTCCTCCCCTGGACCTGAATGGGCGGAGCTTGGGCATACCTGAATTGTTTCTCCTGTTATTTGATTGCCTTACTTTCATTAACAGATTATTCATTTTTGATAATCTGAGTCCGTTTTGCAAAAGTTTAAGGGGTCAAGCAATCCATTGTCAATGTGTTAATGGTAAATTTACTGTAACCTTATAAGTTGGCTTTGGAATATTAATTAACTTCAAAAAGTCCAAATGAAAAGTTGTCCTTCATTTAAAATTCAATAAACAATAAAAAATTTTCAATAAAAAAAAATGTAATTACATTAACAGCTTATGTTACTATTCAAAACTAGCAAAAAAATTATAACTTCAATTTTTAAATAATTCACTTGTACAATCATCCCAAGTTACGGCAGAAATGAAAGCTGTGCATTTATATATGTGAATGTGCACGGTGGCAGCCATTGTTAACGCTTCCCGGAGCGTCTTTAGCTGCATTCTCACAGCATCAGTCGGGATGTGAATGAAGAGCATCGTAAGATCTCTGAAGAGGTTTCAGAGCGCTTGATCATCCTACGGTGACTGCAGCGGCGGCTCATGAATTATGCAAAAGCTGTGATGCTGAATGACTCAACTTCTCGAGTTTGTTCACCAACACACTGTCCAACTTTATTACAGACAAGAGCATCTGCAATCCCGAAACAATGAGCGGAAACCATCTGCATGACTACAAATATTGAGGCGATAAAGTGGTATTAATGTGAAAACTGCTATGGCAATGAGCCATATGGGACCAAAAATACTCTAAATTAGTTTATTAATGCAGCGGTGATGCAAAATGATTGGCTTGTGTTGCTATGAACGCCAGACATGAGCAATCAAACACAGAACCACTAGAATATTGGCTGTGTCGCTTTAATTATGAGCGAATGTCAATATGAATTAAATGTAAACGAACATTCACGTGACCATCATTTACACTGTTGATTCAAACTTCCTGCTAAGAGATTATATCATCGGTTTAGACTTAATTTATTGTATTTTTTTTATTTTGTAAGTCGATGTTACGACAAAAAATAAATAAAATGTTACGCATGGCAAAAATGTTTGTTTACAATAGCGGTTTAAATAAAATACATAGTTATTTGAGCTTATGTATAAAAGAAAAGCTAATACATATAATAGCTTATAATATAAATTAGAAGCTTCATCTTTGGCATTTGTTCCAATTTTGTGGATAAATGGATGGTTTTTTCCTCTTAGTGGAATATTGGTATAAAATATGGATTTATACATTTGTAGAAAATATTGTGATGTTAATTTGAACCAGCATTGCCATTTCACCCCATTGAAATGACCCATACTCTGATTTGAATGCACCACTGACTCACCCAGTAAGTTTGTATTTTCTTTAGTACTGTAAATGACGCTGGGTTCTGCCGACACAATGATACACAATAAGCCTCATCGTTACTCATCTTTAATTTACATTTGAACAAAAAGTCTAAAATTACTCATTCCCTTTCCCATCTGTCACAGAATTAGAATGTTCTGAGGAGCCCGAGCTGGTCCAACAACAGGTTGTTCTAACAAACTCAACAGGAGAAAAGCAGAAGCTTCTGCCCGTGGCTTGTGGAGAATCACAGAGAGGAAAGAACCTGAGGACCATGTCAGGAAAGAACTAGAAGACCATATTGATGGACCGATGTGGCCTAGTGGTCAAACATTTGCCTTAAGACTAAAAGCTCCAGGATTGAATTCCGGAACTGTACTTATCAAACATTAACATTAGGGATGCACCGATACCACTCTTTTGGAAAGCAAGTACTATATCCATTCTATACATTAATCTATCTATCCATCCATCCATCCATCCATCTATCCCTTTATTTATCCATCCATCCAACCATCCACCCCTCCATCCATCCATCCATCTACCTATCCATCCATCCATCTACCTATCCATCCATCCATCTACCTATCCCTTTATCTATCTATCCGTCCGTCCGTCCGTCCGTCCGTCCATCCGTCCGTCCGTCCGTCCATCCGTCCGTCCGTCCGTCCGTCCGTCCGTCCGTCCGTCCATCCATCCCTTTGTCTATCTATCCATCCATCCCTTTGTCTATCTATCTATCCATCCATCCCTTTGTCTATATATCCATCCATCCATCCATCCTTTGTCTATATATCCATCCATCCATCCATCTACATATCCATCCATCCATCTACATATCCATCCATCCATTCATCCATCCATCCATCTATCTACCTATATATCCATCCATCCATCTCTCTCTCTCCCTCCATCTCTCTCCCTCCATCTCTCTCCTTCCATCTCTCTCCTTCCATCTCTCTATCCCTATATCTTTTAAGCCATCTATCCATCAATCTATCCAAGTGCGGACAGATTAACCGCCAAATCGATCAAAATACATAAAGACTTTGTGGAGCAGTGGCGGTTTATGGCGAAAATCAAGTTTTCACTCTTGGCTTTTGCACGCAACTCTAGCGACAATCGCAGTCTAGCGGACACTTTATATAATCGTCGTGAAGGCAAAGAGCTGATAACCTGATTCACACAGAAACGTGGCTAAGCGGATTATTGATCACATGTGTGTATTGATCGCGTCTGCACCCTTCTGACCCCTCGGTGTTGTTCACAACCAATCCCGAGAGGGTTGTGATGTCACTCCACCAGACTCACCTTCGCCACCTTGTGGTTGGCCGCCGTTTCGTGCGATGTGCTCTCCAGGCCTTCCTTGAGCTGAGTCAGGAACAGATCGTAGCCCTCGGTGTTGGAGACATCCACCTTCTCCAGACAGGCGTACAACATCTGCTGAGCCTGCGGGGCAAACCAGGAACATTTAGCTTCCAAGAATGAAGTCGTTCATCTCCACACAAGGCCGAGCACTCATGGGAGCGGCGTTGAACATGACCGTCCATCACGGCCAATGCTTTTTGATGGCCTCATGGTCTCAGCGTTTCCTCATGTGGTTATCAAGTGATGGGGCTTCAACGCTTACGCCATTAGGTTGAGAAAAATCGGCCTCGGAGGACCAGCAGAGCCGGACCGATGGAAGGAAACCTTAGATAAAGTAATAATCACTACAGAAAAATCCATTCATCTATTCACTTTTCTCCCCGTCAGCTTCTGTCGGTCCAATAAACCATTTTTCAACGTCCAATCAAGGCCAAACCGTCAAGCAAGTGTGGACATGCCGAGCTTTACCAGTTAAATGGATTCCTTTTCTCCCGCTCGACTCATCTTTATGTCGTTTTTATTTCCAAGACGCACTCAAATTATTTTTAATGGACGGTTGAACAGTTTATTGATTAAACTGGTTTGATGTTGGGTTTTTATAAGTGATCGTCTTTAAAACATGGAGGAGGAATGGTTTCTGACATGTTAAAAACACTGATGTATTTGATTATTTTGTTTATTGCTATTTCAGTTTCAAAGGCCATTCAAAGGCATATACAAAATTTTACAAAGATAAAAAGATACATAGATCTTTAGATAAAAATCGATATTATTTCATATTAGTGTTGTCAAAAGTATGGATATTTCGATAAGTATCGATACTGAAAAATCTGAAACGATACAATACTGTGATCCAAAAGTATCGATACTATTTGCGCTTCCGGGTCTTCAACTTGGCGCATGCGCACGAAGCCGATGGAGGCGGCAGATCGTTGTACAAGCACTGATACTAAAGCGCGCAAACACCTCGCGAACCGAGACACAGACGTGTAAAACGAATTTCGAGAAGTTAGTAACTGTTTTCATTATTAACACGTATGTTATGAAGTCCCGTTTTGCCCCGTTAACGTAGTGAAATACAACTTATAGGCGCGGTCGACCGAAATAGAAAATACTCAGAACAGTGCGCGGATATTTCACTCTCAAAAATAAACAGCAGAGACACAAGCGCGGTAATTGAATTAACATTTATGACGTGAACTAAATACTTTCAGAAAACGGCACAAGCTAATCTGGTGCTACTGCTCCGCTCCGAGAGAGCGGCTCTCCCTCACACACACACACACACGCACACACACACACACGCACACGCACGCAGGCGCAAGAGCTGCTCTACTAACTCCTGTATCTCTCTCTGTGGCGTGATGCTTCACAAATAAACGATACACACGGTGGATTTCGAACGTAGTATATATTCCCAAAGCACCAGTCAGCATTAGCGTTATCTTCTTGGGAGCACTGTGACATGGTTGCCTTTTTTTCCAGTAATCATGCAAAGCACGTTTGAATTTATTTAGAATACTGTAGGTGTCTATGCGCTGATTAATAATGATGTTTAATTAAATCCCGAATCTAAATCAGTTTATATAAATACTGCTGTTCAACTCTGGTTGATTTAAGCAGATCCCTACCACAAAATACCAACTGGTATATTAATACAAGTTTGACAAGTAAGCTTATTAATTTTAAATAATTCATCTAACAATACAAACATACAAAAATATTTCTAAATTTGTAATATTTCTTTGAAAGCACCATGAATCTGCAGTGAAAACTCACTCAGATCCTTCTACCACAAGACCAGCTTTAAAAAAACAAACAAACAAAAAAAAAACAAATAAAATATTGTACTCTTGTACTTTTAGAGCTCCTACCAAATTCATTTGTTTTAATTGAATCGTTTAAAAAAGCTTTTAAATTTTAATGTAATGCAGTTTTATTTATTTATGCACTTCATTTTCTTGGGATTCTTCAACCAGACACATTTTCATGTTCCCGTCTTGTTATGTATTTTTTACATAACGGAAAAAGAAAATAAAGGCCCTAAAATTGTTGCAGTATTTCACCGTGGTATCGAAAATGGTATCGAGTATCGATACTTTTTTCAAGTATCGTATCGAATTGCTATTTCCAGTATCGTGACAACACTATTTCATATATATAATTAATATATAATATGATACATTTTTGGACTAGAATTATTAATGTGTGTTGCACTGCAAAGAAATATGCTATAATTTCATTGTACATGTATATGACATTGTATATGTGCACAGTGACAATAAATGGTAATCCTATTCTTCTTTTCTGTTCTATAAAAATGCTAAATTGAATCATGCCAAGATAAGATTAGTAAAACTTTTTCATAAACATACAGTACTTAAATAAAAAAACCTTTTTTGAAAATCTTTTGAAATCGTTGATGCCAAAACAAAAAAAAAGGTTTTCTCATGGTTTGAAAAGAATGCTGATGTACTCTTCGCATCTTTAAACACACATTCTTTACACGTTGGTTGTATAATGGTGGAGGTTGCTCAATTGTAAACTTTCACGCTTCATGCTTAAAACGAGTCTAAGCCGAATGCGAGGAAGTCACGTGACGTGACCATTGCACACATGTCTTCATCTGCAGGAGTCCTAAACAGACTCATGTGACGCGGTGGTAAAGATCAGACTGGAAAGCGATTTTGGTCTGCTGATGTTCAGTCACATCCAACTCTAATCTGCATCCATGCAGAAGGCCGGCGGTTTCAGTCTGGCTGCTTAAATAATAAAAAAAAATTCTGAAAGTAAATAATCACAGGTTTAGAACTGCATATTCCAGATATTTAAAACATTCATGTAAATTACAAATTTTAAAATGTATTTTGAGAAAATACAAAGATAGGAGAAAAACGGGAAGTCTGGGCAGAAAACTTTTTTCATTTACATTACATTGTCGCAACTGCACATTGCTCTATTGTAGGGTTGCAGCTATAGATTAGTTTAGTAATCGATTGATTGGCCAATGATTCTTCTATAAATTGAGACCGCCCATCTTTAAAAAAAAAAAAGATGATTTTTTTTTTCAGTTTAACGTGAGAGACTGATGCTTTTGATGACTTTGCACATTTCAACGACAAAAATCACAATTACTGATTGTGGTAATTGATCATCATCAATTATGTCAAAATCAAAAGCAAAATTGAAAACATAAAAACAAATTTTAAATAGTTTTTTGTTGTTAAACATTTTTAATGTGTATAATTATAAAAATACCTATAAATATATAAGTACATAGTTATATAGAAAGAGGGATAGACACACACTGATATGAAAAGTCTAATTATTCAAACACAATAGCTGATTTAGTTGAGATTACATTTCCTGAACCACCAACGTCATTGCAATAAACCCATTTTTGGCTTTTCTTTGCAAAGATTGTGCTGACCAGTTAGAACGAAAAGGCCTTAAACGCAAATCCAGAAACGAGGATGGATGAGGATTTCCAGTTAGCCAGGCCCAGAAGATGAAGGGTCCATTACTTCAGCATCCAGCACGCCTGGCCTAGCCGTCACAGCCACTCACACGTCACTGGCGGGACACTGGGCTTTAGCCACAGGGCTGATACTGGAACTCGACAAATCCCGACACAACGCCACTCATAGTCCGCTCATGTATTCTGTGACGGAAGCATCTGATTCGCCACAATGACTCAGGAGCAGAAAACGACATCTTCACGCATTTCATCACGGTAATTACTGGATTAAAAGAAGCTTCAGAGGTTTCCATCATAAACCGGTATTTCACTGTAATAATGAGTGTATTCACACAAACCTGCTTTGGTTTTCTCCAAACTAACTATGAATACAGAAATTAACCCTTCTGAAGAGGTGATTCATCCTAAATCCAAAAACATCTCTGCTACAGTTGAAGTGTCAATCCAAATCTCGGGCCAAATCAGTCCATACATTTATTTTCTAAAAAGTCTTTCCATTTCTGGGTCACGGGGAGCTGGAGCCAATCCCTGCATCTCTGAGCAGGGTTGGACACGCCCTGGATGGGCGGCTAACCAATCACAGAGCGGCACACACACGATCACACTCCCACTTACAGTCAATTTTCCCAACTCCAGCTCTTTTGAACATGTTTTTGGACTGCAGGAGGAAACCGGAACATTGCTGTATTTTTTGAGAATGACTGATTATTTCAATTATTGCCATTTTAGTCGCATTTTCAAGACTTTTATAGTTCTAAGTGGCTTCTAGATAAGAGTTTTGTGGGTTCCTACGATGTCAAAATGAGCCGTGGCTCAACATGGAGCTTAAAGGAAACATCATGTCCAATACAGATTTGTGAAAAAGCACAAAAATCATTAAAATATTTTGCAATGTGGATGTAACAGATGAAAGAAATGTGATTCTATATTTTATGAATAGAAAAGCAACAATAAAATGAAGCCAATCTTTTCCATGCGCAATGCTACATACTTTTCTCCCAGTTGTCGAGCTTCCCATCTTGTTATAGTTTAAAGAATTTTCGTCAATTGGTTTGCTAACAAAATGTGAAAAAAAAAAAAAAAAAAAAATATATATATAATATATATATATATATATATATACAGTGAACCCTCGCTACTCCGCGGTTCGACCATCGCGGATTGTTTTTTTTTTTATCAAGCATGTATAAATTATAAAAAGAATATATCGCGGATATTCCGGAAATTTCAAAAATAGTCACGATATATGAAGACCGAATAGATGCTGCTTTGTGGCAGCGTACGTAACTTTACTGTATGTACATACTGTAGATTGTTGTACTGAGTGGTTTGTTAACTTTGAAGTAAGTACAAAAGAATACTGCGTAAAATTAAAGTTTTAAAAGTCTAATTACGTGTTAAATAAATACATAAACATGGTGTCCCTACTTTGCGGATTCTCAGCTATAGCGGCCAGGTTTGGATGTTATTGCTAAAACTGCATTTCAACCGACTTTGTGTGTTTTTTTTTCAGGTTTAGTGTAAATTGACCTTTATTAATTGACAAATATGATGATAGAATATGATGTAAAAAATTCATACACGTGTTTTATAATTTATAATATTCAAACAGAAATAATAAAATATGGTGTCCCTACTTTACGGATTCTCAGCTATAGCGGCCAGGTTTGGAACTTACCTACCACGATAAACGAGGGTTTACTGTATATATAAAAGACGCAGACTGCCCTGTACGTGAGATGAGGCGGCGTGCGAGGTCAGGGAGTGGCGGGAGCTGCTGTGCTTTGTTTTCGCACTCGTCCTGGGACACAATGGACCAGTCCGTCTACATAGCACGCTTTGTCAGACTGGTTATGCGATCGCAGCATCAACAAGCTCCAGCGAGGAGCGTTTGGCGAGGTTTGTAATCGACACCGCGAGCTGAGGAAGTGCGTGACGATAATTCCTGTTGTAGAGGTCTGACTTCGCCACGGCGGCGTTTCACACTCCAGCAGACGGCACAGCGCTGACGCCGCTTTAAAACCAGACACCTTAGGATTTCAATAAACGCTGCGGCTGGTAGTTAAATCTGAACGCTGACAAGCTCAGACAAGTCCGGATTTTAATCCACGTGGGTTTATCAAGGTGCTGATGTGTTTTATATCAGTGTTACATTAATAAGACTAAATTTAGACACCATGATCAGACACGCAGCGCCATCGCAAGCTTCATGTTTAGAGTGAATATGCACTTTGGCTTTAAAATTATATACTGCGCATATACTGCACAAAACAATGAAGAATAAAAGTTATGAAAAATAGCCAAAAGTGCTTTAATCAGACGCTGAAAAAAAGATATTAAGACTAACACAGAGAATAACATATTATGTCGTTTCAAGATATTAAGAAACGAGACAATTATTGCAAAAAATGAAAGACATTTTTGTGAAAATTAAAGTCATAAAAGGTCAAATTGAATGTGAGCAAATGTGAAAACACGACAAAAAAAGTATTTGCTAAAACTGCATTTCAACCGACTTTGTGTGTGTGTTTTTTTTTTTAATGTGATAGAATATGATGTAAAAAATTCATAGATGTGTTTTATAATTTATAATATTAAAACAGCAATAATAAAATATGAAATACCAAAAAACTTGGAAGTTCAGATGAAGGCAATAATATTTTGCGTTAATTTTGCCACAATCATTTTTGAGCTACAGGAAGACAGTCCCTCAACAGGAAGCTCTACAAAAACCAACCAATAACAGTGAAGCAACTCAAACATATATCAACACACAGATTACTCGGTCAAAGGTCGTGTCAAAAACATTGGATCAACACGTGGAGTGTGAGGAGTCTGAAGTGTGTGGTTTGTTACCTCGGTGACGGGAAGCTCCAGCTGCACCATGTCTTCTGGCCTGGAGACGGGAGCCTGGAGGGCCGTGTCCAGCAGCAGGATGCCATTCAGGTCTTTCCGGCAGCCCACGGCGTAATCATCCACAAACAGCACCTTATCCACGGCAGGGAAGTACTGACACCTCACGCGACCCCCTGGTTTCGCTGGAAGAGAAAAGATGAAGCGTTAGATCGATCTGAGTCCATAAACTGTGCCACAAAACGATGCATTAACCACTAAAAGCCATAAAAAAACAATACGCTAATCGTAACTGTAAATGTTCAAGTTCGAATCCCGGTCCGGAGGGTTTCATAACCAAGTGTCAAGATGCTGACCCCCACATGACCCCCGACACCATGAGCTGCCCACTGCTCTGGGTTTGTGTGTGCCACTTCACTGGATAGTTAAAAGCAATTGATACTGCCCCTAGTGGCCATATTGACAAACTCACTCAGTCTTTCTAGAGTGTAATTTTGATTTACAAGCTAAAGAAATCGATGTTCACACAAAAGATGTGCACATTAAAAAACACCTTTGTAAAATACATCGGCATTTAAAAACAACCAACAAAAACACTCACTTAATTTAATTATTTGTCTGATTTTTTCTTTACACCCTCTGAGGCATTGGCTATATTAATGGCAACATGGTATGATATTCACAATATTACACAATTATACAATTCAGAATAAAAAACATCTCTATTTCAGCCAATAAATAGCAATAAATACACAACATTTAAATAGAACTCCTAAAAATTAGATAAGATCGTTCATGTTGAATTCTGTTAAAAAAAAAAACTATTGTAAAACCCTTTGAGGTGAAACATTCTTTAAAACGTTTGTTAAAATATTTTCAGAATAAAACTGTTGTCTAATATTGACCAATTGATCACATTCAATTAAAATATGCTTTACAGACAAGACGTTCCCACATTAATCACAGAGGTTTCTCTTCGCCGCTAATAAATATACATTTATTAATTTATACGAGTGATTCTAGAGTGTCCAATTCTACATATTATAAAAACAACTTGATCCTTTCTGTTCTCAAAACAACAGTTGAATCTTTTGTTTACAGACGGCATCACTTCACAAGTTTGTTATTTTTACATTCATCGCATTAACATCGGCAGTTACTCCATATATGTATTCACTTTAACGTCTGACATCGGAATCTGGCACTCTGATAGGTCCATATTATAAAGCACAAAAACACTCACAACCACAGAATGAAGACGAGTGAGATGATTGAAATGGCAAGAGGATTGAGGAAGTTTAACAATCCTGTTCAATACGATCATAGAATTTGTTACAATGCAAAAGAAAGCATAAATTGATAACCTGGATGGATGGAGTACATTAAAATTGGAAAAAGATGTATTTTTGTCTTCTGAACAAGAACACGTTTTTTCTGCATTACCACTGCAGTCCAGTGATGCCCAACCTACGGCCCGTGGGCCAAATTTGTCCCATGAGCCGTACCATGCGGTCGCTCTTTTATTTCTGGTACTCCTATTGTATAAATTTTTAATAAGATAGGACTGTACACTAGAGCTGGCAGATAATTAGTTAAAAGATCGCGATCTCGATTCTGCCCCCTCATGATCTGAATCCAGCTATTATACGATTCTGCCTATTATAACTCCATACCAGCACTAGTGGATGTGAGAAAACACAACGGAAAAGTAAGTCTGCCATCAACTCAGACATATTACTACCTGAAAAAAGATTTCATTCTGAAATGTGTGTGTGTTTACTGCGGTTTCAAACCAGAAGATGACACTCAGCAAACCACATACAGCAAACATCTACAGTTTTAGAAAATTATTAGCCCACCTACAAAATAACCGCCTACAAAATGAAAAGTATTTCAAAAGTGCTTTTAAACAGACTAAGAGCTAATAATTTTGTCCTCAACTGTACATACTGTACCTTGATGTTATTTTTGTATTATGTTTAGTGGTGATTTTGTTTTTATTTACAACATTACTTTTACATTACATTATATTTTTCATTACATTTATTTTAAAGGAAGGATTAATATGTGTTGTTATATTGCTGTTTGACAACCTGATGCTCAGGGTTAAATTTAAAACAAAAAAAATATCTTGAATGGTGTTGGTGGTGAAATATTGGAGAATGGTGATCTTTATTCGAAGCCCAAAAATTGTGATTCTCATTTCATCCCGAATCCTGCAGCTCTACTGTACAACTAATATTGAAATAATTTTCAATTTGAGACTACCTTCAGACATCCTTGAACACAATTAGATGAAAAATCTCTACCAGAATTTAATCCGGAACGGTCTCCAGTGAACTTTTCAATATTGAAGACCAAATCCTTGGTTACGTTCTCACATCACAGATCATCATCTTCATTCTGTTTGAGAAACATTGTGACAAATCTCGACCCAAACATTCTGAGACTATATCATTGTATCATATCATCTAAAAAAAAGAGAACTTCAATCGCCGCACTGATAAAATAAGCATCCGACAGCGAGTCGCCAATTCTTGACTCTTGACATTAAATTTCTCACGTTTTGGCCAGGAGAACAATCTTAAATATTCGTATTTAATTTTCATGAATGTTGTGGTCTGTAAAACTCAGAGCACACTTTAGATTATCATCTTTTTTATATTGAGATATTATCATTAGATTGTTATCTTAATCTGGGATATTAGTCGAAGGTTAAGTTTTTTCTTCACTCATACACAAGTTCACATAATAATAGGGTCAGAGGTCAAAGTCAGCTTTATTGTCAACTCTGTCATACGAACAGAGCATCACAATTGCGCTTTTCTAATCATCCTCATATGTTGGACAGATAATATGAGTATAAGTTGAATAAAAAAAACATTGACAGCAGCTCCGTTTGTTACAATTACTGGCTTGTTCTACCACATTTGAAAGAGACACGTTTGAGAACGAACTACGTCACGAGGTGAAAAATCAAACACATTAATCAATTAATATCTACTACACAGGCAAAAAAGCCTATAAAACAGAGTACACTGGGAAAAAGAGCAAACCATCACGTGGTTGTGTTCCAGAGTGAAAAGATCTTTCCAATCAATAGTATCTAGAAAAAACAAGAGTCAACCTTTTTTATGAAAGCAACACTAATCGAACATTTCAACTTAATGAAACGTCCCGAAACGTTGAAACATCCAACACCATCGGGCTTTCGGTTTCACTGGGAATCTAACTTCGGCTACATTGATTTAAAACTTGAAATACACTCAAATTAAAGATTTGAGAACACAAAATCTACAACAACATCAACGCATCTACAAGCATTCAAACGATCAGATGTTTCTTCCAGCTCACATCCACAAGATGATGAGATTTAAAAAGATTTAATGCCATTATGAAGACTTACCGAGCAGCATAATTCTAGTACCACGATTGTTTTCCCTCATTTAAACAGTATTAAAAAATCATTAGAAAATAGTTCGAATTAGTGCTGAATAAGTAGAGAAGTACGGAAACAGGTTCAATGAGTGCTGCATCATCATCATCATCATCATTAGTACAACTCTGACAGCAGTCTCTGATCAAACAAATACTATAAATAAGCTGCTAACCACCATTTAAATACCTCTGGCCTGCTTTTGCGAGCAGGCCGTCATGCTAACATCAATATTTCCATGTTACAGAAGATAAAAAGTCTCCTGTCTTACCTCACCGTTGACAGCAGTACACACTGATCCTTAGCACGAGAAGCTAACGCTAGGATAACGTTAGCACGATTAGCTAAACATGTCACCTTATTTGGGAACAACGCATTCAGCAAGCGCCCCAATCTCATTCACGTGACTATTTCAGCTACTAGGCTTTATAAAAAAAATTACATTTTAAAATATATGTGAGGCGTCACGGGCGACAAGCTTATGTAAAACGCGTTAGCCGTTAGGCGCTAATGTTTAGATTAGCATTAGTGCCGCCGTAAGGATCGCGCTAGTTTACAGCTCGTCGTGGTTTGGTTGGGTTTTACAGTTTGAATACAGTAGAAATAACACTATAAATACTACTCGATCTGGTAAGTTGGAATACTCGCGGTCCGATAAAACACGGTGTTTTCGGGGATAACGTGGCAATGTTTACCGCTATCCGGCATCAGCTCAAGGGGGGAGGCCTTGCCGATCAAACACCCTCAGGACCAAGAAGTGTGGGACTGTTGCGTCCACAACTCCTCTGGTACAACTAAATTAGGACTTTCTCATTATAAAAAGTAAAACAAGCCCATTTTCTTATAAACCATCACACCTCGCTCGGTGTCCTCCTCGCGGGGACTTTTAGGCGAGGACACCTTCAAATATAACGTCTGCATGGCTTCATCCAAAAGCCCACAGAATGACAATTATGTCCACGTGTGGATGCACAGTAGCATCACTTCACAGAAAGCAAAAAAGTGAACGAGTGGTGCTAGAAGAGAGCAACCGAACACATCCAGCGTGAGTCGCGGCCGATCTGACAGCTCGCCCCGGCTGCCGGTAGATGTCCCGCCGCCTCCCTTCTCATAACCCCCCGCGTCCCCTTGTCTATAAAACGACCCATGTGTGCTTCTCAATGCCGGTCTTGAAAGCAGAAATCCGACTTCGCGATGGCACAGCAAGACTCGAAGCCCAAACTCACCATGCAGCGCCGAGGCCTGCAGAATCGCCCCGGAGGTGCCGTCGATGACTTTGATGCTGCCCCGGCTGGTGACGGCCAGGATGGCGTTGAGAGCCGGGTGGTAGGAGAGGCTCCGCAGGCCCTCCTCGTCACAGCGCAGGCATCCGTCCCTCAACACGACCCAGTCCGGCGAGCCTGGCGAGGCCGCCGCCGCCGCCGCCATCTTCCTACGATCTGCGCTTCCTGCCTTCCCTCCTCTCGCTGTAGTTGTTCCGTGGATGCGACTCGACGAGAAAAGGTTGGGCTGAATCCTGAAGTACCGCTGCGCTTCCACTGCGGGCTCGAAACCACCTCCTGATCACGCAGGGCCAGCGATTCACCATCAGCGGAGCGGAAACCAGCGGCTCCTTCTGCTCACACTATCGGCAGGAAAACGGAACTGGCGTAGTAGCTGCCGGCGGACAGACCTCCGAACCGACAGGGGGCGCCCGACGGCAAGTCTGACACGTTAAAAAAAAGACGAGTCAGGTATCATGCCCGTAGTTATCGTATGACTACAAAATACAGTTCCACGAGATCCTGAACTGTACTAATGTCAAAACGGTAAAAACGGTAGAAAATAAGGAGGAAAAAAACTCACCTGTTTTTGAAACGAGATGTACTCCTCGTTAAAACGCGTCATTCGTGATGTGTCTCATCATAACGAGATGATTGTCTTGTTTGGGTGTGAACGAGCGGAAGGTGTTTGGTGGCGTCGCGTAAGTCCGTCTCCAAGGCGACGAACACTCCTGGGAAAACTCGCGGGAAACAGGTCGCAATGATCTGTCTGAACTAGCTTAAAACACGTTTTCTATGATTTTCTACACATTTTTAGAGCTAAATAACTGGAATCTCCACACATGTCCAGCAGAGATGTGTAATTTAGCTTGAAAACAGAAGAAACCTGTATAGGAAACAAAGCAATGGCTGATCGAACTGAGCATGTGCTGTATTGTAACTATGTGAGATGACTGATTATAATTATTTGTCCCTTTAGCTCTTTTTTATTTGTATTATTATTATTATTATTATTATTATTATTATTATTATTATTATTATTATATTAGTATAGATTGTTATAGTCATACTAACGTTGCACATAAGCAAACAAGGAATTCCCCAGAATGGCAAACAGAATGCTTGGGTCTTTACTAATAACGAAGTGACTTGATTGTGCTTTTCCACTATCTATGTGGATATTTATCTAGATATTAAACAGAGAAGATGAATACAGGGTTACGGTTAAAGGTGAGAAGTTATCATAAATCTTAGGGCTCACAGGCTTTCAGTCATTTTTTGGCTGGTGAGAATGTGATTGACAGCCGCTTGACCAGAAAGCCCGGTCTGGCCCCTTTGTCAAATGTTAGAACCGTTTACATTAATGTGGCCCGCAAATCAAAAAGTTTGCCCACCCCTGGTTTAATTCATCCAGCCCGAATATATATGAGGCAGAAAGCGATCGCTATACATTAAAAAGACCCCACAAAAGAGCTTAGTGTCAATAGCTTTTATTCTGCTTTACGACGTATGAATATACTAACAGTTTCCAGGACTTTAAACCCATTTTGTAACACATGTGCGCAGTGAACACATCACCAGGTAGAAAGTAGCTTAGAGTCAAATAGTGAAAATAAAAATGCGTTTCCTTTTTGGCTACATTTACTTAAATAAAAGACGACACATTTTCGTCAAACAGCAACGTCAAGGCACCCAAACCCGGCAGACATCTTGAGTTTATCTGATGCCATCTGCCAGCTTTTCTTTGCTTTAGGAATCCCAAATTAAGAAGCGTTATAGAGGACCAATAAAATTGTATAAAATTACAGTTTGCTTGTTTATTACAATGTCAAAGGATTTCCTATTATTTTTTTTTTTAAACTGTGTAAATTCATGGTTTCATCTGATAGATGACAGCTTCTACCGTAAAAGATGCTGCCTTTTATCCTGGAAAAGAAAAATAAATGGAAGCATTCAAACACCAATATCCATACAACTGATTCCCTCAGAGTAGATTAGAAACCGGGTAAAACAAAATAAAAATAAAAAAAAACGACAGAAAAAGCAAACTCCTTTTCGGTCTTCTGACCCTTGCTGCGTTCCATTGCACAGTTCTTTTTGTCAAAGTCCAAGCCACATCTCAATCAAAGCCTGTGGTCAACTCAGACTCCAGTATACAGAGACAGGAAATATATATACAAAAGAAAGATGGGATAGATCAGGAGCGGTTTCTTCGTTTTGAATTCATCCCCCACAAGTAATGAAGCGGCGCTGTAGGCAGCCCAAAATACTCCAAAGAGCTAGAAAAAGACAATAAATACACGATTAAACATTTTCAAGGATCAAATTTCAAGTTTAACTGCACGTCTCCCACCTTTATAAGTGTCGAGACAATGTCGAAGCCCCCAATAACCAGGAGAAGTGGAGCTATTACAATAAGAGGAAGCAGAGAATATCCAATAACTCCAAGCACTTGGCCGTAAGAAACCTATTAGAAAAATAACAAAGAAGAAAAACGGTTGAATAATTTGCAGAAAAGTAGGACTAAGACATACAAGAAAAATAAGACAAACCTCTCCACCCAGAACTCTCGCGAGAAGGAAAATGGTCAGAGATCCAAAAATCCAGATTGTGATAATCCAAGAAACAACCTGTTGGTTTCAAAAAGTACATCAGATAAATGATCAATCATCAGGGCATATGCTGCTTTTTTGTAAAAAGAAAAATAAACTCAGATCTGTGTGATTTTCTGAAGACTAAAAAACGTGAAAGAACAGAAATTCAAATTTGTGGTGTGTGAGTATTTAAATGTCTTTAACCAGCGTTGAAGTTGATTGGCCCAGATGTTGGAATTGGCTTCACCCAATTTATTCACATTTAAATATAATTTCATGTATTTTAATTAAAACTAATATAAATGGCAAAGTAGGCTGTATTAGTGAATAACAAATGCAACAAGACAAAGCAACTACTGGAGAAAACATCTGCAGTGGCTGACCGAATAGAGCTAGCTTGTGTTGCTAATGCTATAGTTACAAAATGTTTCTTTTTTCGCATGTTGCTATAGTTACAAAATGTTTCTTTTTTTGCACGTGTCCCATTCAAAAAGTGCATAAAGTTCAGACCAATGCCTACATACAGTACAAGTATACTGTATACAGACATATACAGTATAAATATAAACATTGGTACAAATGTCCTGGATTAGGAAAATCCCGAGTAACAAACTGCATCAGCACGAAAATGTCGTCCCGAGTTCCGAAATACTTTTGCTACACAAAAGGAGCGCGTCTTTATCTTAGCGCTAGCATGCATTGAGATGAGAGTCCAGACGTATACAAAACTTAAAAACAAAAAATATAAAAATCTTCGCCAGACAAAACAGCTCTCGTCACAAATTAATTTCACAAGTCGGGGTAACACTATATAAGGCCATAAAACTTCAATTGCAGGTTATTCATCAATGTGTTTTTAAATACACACATCCCGACATATAGAATTACACAGATAGAATAAAATGAGACCTCACTCACCCTAAACTGTCCATAGATGGAGATCATAGAAAAGAGCAAAACAACAGCCAGCGGCCCCCAGAAGTCCGGATTGTCCCGGACCACCTGTCTGTTAAAGCCCAGTGAGGGCATGGGCATCAACACGCATCTGATCTTGTAGTATATGTCCTTCAAATCGATGTCCAACTCCTCCCTGCACAAACAGCGACAAAAACGGGTTTCTGTTTGTCCGAAGCACATGATTGAATCCATGTTTACAATATGATCAACTCACAGGAGCGGTTTAAAATCCTCTTGGTCTTCTTCCTCCACCTCCAGCAGCCAGCCGTAGCCCCTCTGCCTCAGGAAGGTGGTGGCATAGGCGTCCTTGCTGGAATCAGGGCCCATATTCAGAGCGATGTCCGGGGCGTCGATGGTACCACTGAGTTCTGAAGAGAAGAGGTTTCCATATGAGCATCTTAACGCAATTTGAACACAATACATATGTACTCGAGTAAATGAGTCTTTTTGGATACTTTGTACTTTACAGTCTACTTGACTACATTGTAGTCTACTCGATTACAAGACTCTAATTTGTGATGTGAATCTTACTCCACTACATTTGAATTTGAATACATATGAGGACACTTACCTGTTACATTGTGATTATGCACGACAAGTCGCCTTACAAATACTCATTATTATTATCAACCGCGGTTAATTTCTTGAGGGGAAGAGGCGAATCGCCATCTGCGGGATTCTGAAGGTACTGAATGCTATAACCGAGCTATGTTGCGCTTATTCAGTGTTTTGTGTTATTTTCACAAATTTGAATTTTACTGAGACTGACTTTTTGATCTTTTTTGTCTATTTTGTTTTACCACATTGAAAAACTTAGGTGTAACATGTAATTTCTATATTAGGAAACAAAACCTCATAAACAAAGAGTTTGCTGTTGTTCTTAATCTTAATTAAGCCTAAATTCGAACGAGATACTTACATTATTTTAAAATTGGATACGTTTACTCAAGCCTTCTTGGAACATGTAACGGAATGTTTACAGTCAGGTATTCGTACTTTTACTCAAGTATGGTTTTCAGCTACTCTCTGCTTGTAAATCATTGACACGTCCGGACCGCGCGCGTGCAATGTGTCGGAGTACAATACTTAAATACGGCGTGTCTTAATGTTCGGAATTGTTTACACGCAGCAGTTTGGACACACTGGGGCCTGTTACTGTACCTTCAGCGTCCGTCGTGGAGACGAAAGTAAAATCTCCGTTGGTGGGTGATAACTGCATGGCTGACGGGGAAAACAGCTCAGGCTTCGGTTAGAATCTCACACACCGCCGCCGAAGGCACAACTTCACACCATTGCCACGTTTGCCGAATCCCACCGTTGCGCTTTTGGAAAG
Source organism: Paedocypris micromegethes (assembly GCA_028031935.1). Lineage (NCBI taxonomy): Eukaryota > Metazoa > Chordata > Actinopteri > Cypriniformes > Paedocypris > Paedocypris micromegethes. Next base: position 26,309,836 of record CM051497.1, on the reverse strand, counting down.
ATCGCAGGCTCAAAACAGACATGGAAGCAGGAAGTGCAGAAAAAATACAGGACGACACGTCAAATCCTGCTGCGGACCGGAAAACAGAGTCACGCACGCGCTCCACCCAGCGTCAGACGCGGGTTCGCGCGTGACGTCAGCGCTCTCAAATAAATATTTGTTCCGCGACAATGACACTAGTTATTATGTACAACGCAATTTCAAACTGTTGGTTTGAGATTTCTCTTCGCTTAGAAATTTTTTTTATGTAAGAATAACCCTCACGTTTGTGTGTGTTTACTTGTGTGGTTGGGTGGGGACAGCAGGCGATTAAAAGTAATTCTTGTATTAATTGTTTAAAATGAATAAATATGCTTAACACTTCATTTCCATGTCCGCATTTTATTGTTGTTCTGTCTATTATTACCGACTGTAGATGATTATTGTAAACAACCACGTGATTTGATAAATCCTCCGTGGCCCCGCCTTTTCTTCTTTGCTGCTCTGTGATTGGCTGGCTTCATCACGCTCACCGAAAAAACGCCTCGTGTCATTTGACGTCACGTTTTGCCGCTAAACTCGAACGTTGAAGCTAAAGCGTCCAAGACGAAATCTTTCGGTAAACATTGATTATACACATGTAACACTCGACGTATTTTACTTACGACGTATTACGCGTGTCACAGATAATTTCAGCTTTTTTTGTTTTATAAAGTCTAGCCGTTGTACGCGCGTTGAGCGTTTGTTTTGTTTTCGAGGGAATTGGCGGGTAAATAATTGAATGTTAATCGTTCGTCTGCTTTCTCTGTTGCTTTTCTCGTGTGCACTGGGTAATTGTGTACACTTTTACACGGCTCGAATATTCAGTGGCGCAGTGTTTTTTTTTTTTCATTTAATACGAATACATACGATTGGAACGACAAACATCGACGATACGTGTCAATATAGACCGCAAAGATGGGAATTCAAGGTCTTCTACAGTTCATCAAAGACGCCTCAGAGCCGGTGAATGTGAAGAAGTACAAGGGCCAGACTGTTGCGGTGGACACGTACTGCTGGCTCCACAAAGGCGCGTTTTCATGTGCAGAAAAGCTCGCAAAAGGAGAACCCACGGATCAGTACGTCATCACCTTAAAGCGTAAGATTACGTCACACGTGTGTTTCTCTCATCCATTCCCTGTTTTCTTCTTCCTGCAGGTATGTGTCTTTCTGTATGAAGTTTGTGGACATGTTGCTGTCTTTCGGTGTCAAGCCTATTTTGGTGTTTGATGGCCGCAACTTGCCGTCCAAACAGGACGTTGAGAAATCCAGAAGAGAGTACGAGTTGAATTAGTTTAGATTTATATTTCACATTTATATAAGTTTATTCTTACATGTATTTGTTTATTCTAATAGGCGTAGACAAGCAAACCTGCAGAAAGGGAAGCAGCTTCTCCGAGAAGGGAAGTTATCAGAAGCCAGAGACTGTTTTACCCGCAGTGTTAATGTCACTCCATCTATGGCGCATGACGTCATCAAGGTGAGAACATTTGACTTTGAACATTTTAACTCCTAATTATGGCCTAGTGACAGAGAGCTGGACTTGTACCGATAGGTTGCAGTAGAGCTCAAGTCAAATCAAAATGTATTTCTATAGCACATTTAAAAACCACCAGGGTGGACCAAAGTGCTTCACATGAAGGCAGACAGAGGAGAGGTGATATGTAAAAATAAAGCAATTAAGAGATAAGTAAAACATATTGATTAATGATTAAATATTAAAAGTACTTAAGTATTAAAATACTTAAATTGAGTAAAATTATCTGCACAGGGGGGAAATTTTTATTTTGTAAGACCGCTTGAAACAAGACCTATTTTCTTGAAACTAAGCTAGTTATTTTATCCTGCCTGAAAAAAAAAAAAACTAAATTGATTGTGTAATTTTAAGATCTTTTGGCTTGTCAAGAATTAATTTTTTGCTGTGTGAACGCTGGATTAAGACACGAAAGGGGTAGAATCAAGACCGCGATCTTTTAACAATTAATCGTGCAGCTCTAGGTTGCAGGTTCAAGTCCCAGACCGGCACCTGAAGTGTCATTGAGCTTTGTTTTTGAAAAATATAACACAACTGTATTATATTTTCAATGCTTTAGGCTGCCAGAACACGTGGAGTTGACTGCGTGGTTGCCCCGTATGAAGCTGATGCCCAGTTAGCTTTTCTGAACAAATCTGGAATCGCTCAGGCAGTGATCACGGAGGATTCAGACCTGCTGGCCTTCGGGTGCAAAAAGGTGGGATGGAATTCTGTACGTTTGTGTGAAAAGTGTGGATGTCTAGACGGATCTGTTCTGTTGCAGGTGATTTTAAAGATGGATAAGCAGGGTAATGGCCTGGAGATCGATCAGTGTCATCTAGGCCGCTGTAAGTCTCTGGGTAACGTCTTCACGGAGGAGAAGTTCCGCTACATGTGCATCCTCTCTGGCTGTGACTACTTGCCCTCTCTGTACGGGATCGGTCTGGGGAAGGCCTGCAAGCTCATCAGAATGGCAAACAATCCCGATATCCTGAAGGTGATTCATTACGATGGCCATTAATGTGTCGTGTATTTACACTCGAGGTTTTAAAATCTCGTCCTTCAGGTGATAAAAAAGATGGGTCAGTATCTGAAGATGGACATTTCCGTGCCTGACGACTACATTGACGGCTTCACTAAAGCAAACAACACGTTTCTGTACCAGCTCGTCTTCGACCCCTTGAGAAGGAAGGTGGTTCCTTTGAACCCTTACCCGGATCACATTGACACGGCTTGTCTCAGCTACGCTGGAACGTATCCTAAAATCACAATCCTTAAGCTTAAGATTCTATTTTTTTTTCAATGAATTATTTTAATTCATTGCTTTTTTCTGACATCTGATTTTCTGCTCATCTTCCAATGTCTTATCATTTTCAACAGCTTCTCATCTTTATCCACTGATATTCCATCCGCTCTCATATCTCATAGCTGTTTAAGTTTGGCTCAATTTTTCACCGTCTCTAGTATCAGAGCCGTTTTATCAACTTTTTTTAATCGCTCTGGCTGTTTCCTTGTTTCTGCTAATGTCAACTTTTACCTTTCATAAGCATTTCAAACATAAAAACTTAAGACAATTGTTCGTATTTTAGGACACATGCTTAGCATTGTGTAGGACAAACGGTTTAGTACTGCATCACGTCACAAAAAAAATCAATTAATAAACTCAACCGGAACAAAAAGTCTTTAATAGACCAAATCTAAATGCAAAAATGACTTAACTGTTGGATTCCAGTAATGTCGGAGATGAGAAAGGTCTTGAAATGGCTCTCGGCAATCTCGATATCAACACAATGCAAAGAATAGATGATTTCAACCCTGATGCCCCTCCCACTCAGGTAACCGGCCAATCATCAATGGTGGCATTCTGTAATATGTAGTTTGCTCAACATTAGTTTGATGGATGCGTTCTCTACCTCAGACCCCTAAAGCCCCTCGCAGTAGGAGCTGGAATGATAAGCGGGAGCGCAATGGCTCACTGCACAAAAGTATTTGGAGCCGAAACTATGAACCAGGCAGCCAATCACAACAAGTCGACACCCCCAAAAGACCCCCGCCCACCCGGGGCAAAGAAATGATCGTCAATGTGCAGAACCTAAAACTTCCTCAGAGAGATCAGCAGGTGAAAAGACCCCGAGAAGGTAAGAATGAGGTGGACGTGACAGAACAACAAAAGCCTTTATAAAGCCGTAATAACAGTTGTTTTTGTTCAGATTCGAGCATCTCTGTGGACGATCTCCTAGGGCAATACTCGGCTACCGTGAAGAGACACCGTCCTGAAGCTTCTGGATCACCAGAACACACTTCAGACGGCGCTGTGTGTCAGGAGAGAACGGGACGGTCCCGCCCTCGAAATCGTTTTGCCACTCTGCTGCAATGGAGAAACCAATCAGAAGAGGGCGCCGGAGAGCAGGTCACATGCAGCAGGTACTTAACATTTTTAATTCTCACATTAAGGTTTTAGTTGAAATTTAAATTAGTTGTTAATTTTAAACGATGCATATTCTTAATTTATTCTTAATATGCACAATTAGTCTTGAGTCGCTTTTTTGTATTTTGCTCATTTTATTGTGTTTTCTATCATTTTTTCATCTTTGTAATTTTTCCTTGTTTTTATCTTTAGCTATTTATTTTGGATTTTATTTTATTTTTTATCCCTTATTTTTTTATTGTATCTCTTTCTCGCATGCACCCCCCACCCCATGTTTAAATGCTACCATTATACCATGCTGTGGGACTATTAAAGGCTTATTCAATTCAATTCAATTAATACCAAGTATAATGTGTAAATTATTATTATTTTTTGTTTATTTTTTTATTTATATGACAATTAAAAATAGAATTTAAAATTTCATTATAACCTAAAATTGCTCACAGTTTTATTTGTACATTTTGTTACTAGTATTTCTTTTTTTATATCAAAATATTAATACAATCAGTTATACCATTAAGTAGATTAACCCTATTAATCTAGAATAGATGTGTTAAATAAATTGAATGCATTATTATTCATATACGTCACAGGTGGGGGTGGATTAACAGTGACAGAAACTTGAATATTTCTGAGATTGTATGTATATCTACTTTGATTTGTCTCGTTACTAATGTTGAATCCATTCATCAGGTTCTTCCACCATTCTGAACTGAATACGGAACCGACGGACGAAATCACACCAACACAGGAATCTCTCCGGTCTTCAGAGTCTGTGGACACACCGGAAAACCAGACGGACGAGGCTGATCACCACTCTAGCACAACGCCATTAACCTCGCACTCGTCGCCACCGGCTAGTCTGGGACTGGGGCTCTTTAAATGGTCAGATAATAGCAAAGAACCCAAAAGCAGTAGCTCAAACCCGTCCACCATCAGCTCAGAGAGACACCGGTCTTCATCAACGCCGTTGGGAATGTCGGTTCTTCAACAGTTCCAGAGGAAAACAGAAAGCTTCTCCAGGAGAGGATCTCTGTCATCTTCTCCTGAGGAATGCACCGAGTCTCCTGCATCTCAGGACAGTGAACGTTTTTCTCAGTCCAGCAGCGCCTCTACTGGTACGGAGGAGATGTTTGCTAGCTGCTCGCCCACTGAAGAAACTCCTGGTGCGGTGAGGAAAACTGCTTCATTCAATATTATTAAGGATATTTATTTGCAGAAATTAAAATAAATTTGTTTTTTAGGGCTGTCCAATGGTTTTTTTTTTTTTTTACTAATTAGTCGCACTTCCCTAACCAAATTAATCATGATTAATCGCAATTAAATGACTGAAGCTTGTGATTAAGCATATTGAGGTGTAATATGTAAATTCATGTAAACTCAACACTAAATAATCACTCGTTAAAACACTAATATAATTTAGTAGGCTTTTTCGTTCAATTTACACCAGTCACTGTACATTTACTGCGTTATTCCTTTCTTACATTTATTGAGGATTGCGCTGTACTCTCAAAACACGTAAAAAAGCGCTTCAGATGCTTTGACAGCAAAGAGGAATTATACTGACTAAGAGCGGCGGCTTTTTGAACAGAGATTTGGTCCGACCGAGAAAACTCACAAGCAAGATGTCTGCAGTTGAAAATGAACTGCGTCAACACGTTAATAATACTAATTAACGCAATCACATGCGTTAACGTGTTAACTTTGACAGCACTAGTTTTTATTTTTCATTTTAAGGGTTAAAAATCTTGAGTTATAATATAGAAATATATGTAATATATCGATAAATGTCTATAAACGTCGGCAACACATTCATAATGCAGTATGCAAACTGATAATCTATACATTTTTACAGTTTTGCTGTATAAATATGATTATTCTTTACTTTTGCTGAGCGTTCCTTTCTGTGCTAATATAAATGTTGTATCCATTTTGTTTAAATCCCACTTTAGGAGAAGGATGGGGATTCAGAAGGTTCCGGAAGTCCTATGAATTCTCCTCCAGACAAGCCGAAGCCTGCACTGAATAGAACAAAGGCAGGTTCACGTGGGCATCACCCATAAACATCAATCCCAATTCCATGACACGTTATAAAACACCAATATCATTTTTGAACCGTTTTTGTATTTATTAATACTATTTCCTCCATATTATTCACGTGGATTCTGTGGTCTAGGTTTCTGGATTGTCCAGGAAACAACCGTGTGGTCCAGGTAAAGGTGGAAAGATTGAGAGCACGGTGCGAGCCCGGCCCAGCGGTTTAAAAAAGAAACCCAGCGGGAAGAAAAACGCCATCAACAACGAGAACCATCCTGGTCTGCAGGCCACCATCAGCGGACTCTGGGGAGCCTTCAGCTTCAAGAAGTAAGGAACATCCCAGCATTTCCTGTAAGAATATTCATTTCACTTTCAAAAAGGATTCATATGAACATTTTTTTTAACAAGATTAGTTTTCGTCTGCTGCCAGACGTTTTAACCAGGGCTCTCAATGAAACCTGATCAAAGTTAAAAGAAAAAAAGCTATATTTGCATTACGTATTTACAGTATATTCATATTTATTGATTACAATTGTGTATTCTTTTAGTTACTGTTACTGACTGTTGTAACAATGTCAATTTCTCATTTGTGGGACAAAACGTAAATTTTTCTATCCATTTTTATAATAATTGTAATTTCAGATTTTTTAAAATATCTCAATTCAGATTAGGATCCTAATCTAAACCAAAGAAAGGTTAAGCTTGAGAGTTGGAACTGAGCTAAATAGTGTTTAAAAAAGGCTTTTTTGCTAACTGGACTTTTTCATAGACAGTTGAAATGTATTTATGGTACTGTACTTGTACTAAAGGGTTACATTGTGTACGCAAGTCAAAAATTCAGGCAGATTGTGTACGTGAAAATGAATCAAATCACCAAACCCACGAATAGACACGTATAACGATTTAACACCTTTAAAAGTCAATCTTTATTTGTACATCATTATTAGATATTATTTTTCTATCATCTACACAGAACAACTATTCATACCTATATAAAAAATCAAGGAGGGTCGTGAAAGTAAAACCTCTTGAAATATCTGCTTTATATAACAAGGGTTGCAAAAACAAATTCCCAAAGAAATGAAAGATATTATAAAAATGAAAGATTGGACGTATGTGCTCCTGCTCCTCATTTTAGTAAGTGGTTTGGAGCAAATCACCTGCCACTGTAAACCAAAAACCAATGGAGTAAACTGGTGAGCAGTGGTTATAATGCAGTACCAGCGTTGGCCAGCGGGGGCAGCACAGCATACACAGTGGATTTTTGCACAGCTTCTGAGTTGTTTTCGGATTGGAAGAAGAGAAAGTGGTTGCTTAAGTAAAGCGAGAGTGATTGTAATTTACAGAAGGGTGTTCACCTCACAGAAAGCAAACACAATGGCATTATTAACGCCCGTGTGGTTCCCACACAATCAGCATATCAGCTGAGACTGTCACTGAAACTACAGGAAGCCTCGGGTTTCCTTTGACTTTAATATGTTTTTATATGTTAATTTCAGGGACAATCCAAAACTAGGGTGCTGTAAGAAAGCAGAACCCATGTCTCCGGTGAAGGAGAACGTGAAGAAGGAAAACTCTGATTAATTTCGGAACGCACCCGCTTTTAAACATACTGTGTATGTTTACCTGTTTGTAATAAATCGAATAAAGACTTTTATTTTAAACGTCCGGCCTGTTTGTTTGTTTTCTAGCAATGCCACGTGAGCTTAGCTTAAGCAGGTATGTTGTTTGTAAGTGAGCAAATGACTCGGAAAGACGTGACACAAACCTTCCCGGCCTCTGAAATCCTCCATGACGCTTGTTATCAGATCAGTTTCACATAAACGTGTCTGATCAACCATCCCGCGCCTCTGGCTCCACTCTCGTGCCTCAGAAAGCTCTAATTAACAGTGGTGTGAAGTACTTGAGTAAATGAACAGTCACTTAAGTATTTTGGCTACTTTGTACTTGTACTCAGTATCAAAAAATATAAGTAACTTTTACTCCCTACTTGACTACATTTGTGATTGCATATCTGTACTCTTTACTCCACTACAGTTAAATGGACTTTTATGGTTACTTGTTACATTGTGATTGGGCAAGTCTGTATCTTTTTCTACCCTGGTTAATTTCTTGGTCGGACGAGGTGATATCGCCATCTGCAGGATGCTGAAGGTACTGGGTGCAATTTATCAGCTAAATTGCGTGAATAAGCAGTAGCACTTTTTTGCTCATTTGAGTTTGACTGAGACTGACTTTTTGTTCTTGTTTTGAACAAAATCGAATTTGTTCTGCCCTTCTGGAACGTTGGGGCGTTTTAATTGAAACAAACTCACTGTCTCACAGGAATGACATTTTGACAAGTTGTGGTCGTCGATTGTGGCTGTACCGTTTATTCTCACACTAAAACATGGACATTAAAACTGATTGTCTATAAAATAATACAAATGCATGACAATAAAGAAATATTCAAACCAGGATTCAACAAAACCATGTGCTCCAATGTACAAGTTTTTTTTTTAGAAACAACGCTACAAACGAAATCACATATTTAAAAAAAACATGCCTTTAGTTCTGGTAAATAAAATCAATAATTAAACTTAATGATGCACTATGATGCGACAAACATGGCCGCATTAAAACTGATACGTGTCTCAAATACGGCAAATCAAAAGGCTCATACCGCATGGAAAACACAAAATAATCAACACAATGTTTCCCCATTTGGTCTACATTTGGTCTTTTTTGAGCATAAATTCAGTACTAGAGTAAATTACTTCTTAGTTTATATTATAATACTGTAACACTCTAAAATAGGTTTATTGTACAATAATTAGTTCTTTTGGAATGGGATACTTTTTGACTTACTCAAGTCTTCGGAATTGATGACTTGTCATTTTTACAGTAAGGTATTCGTACTTTTACTCAAGTATTGTTTACAGGTACTCTATGCACCTCTGCTCATCGGAGAATTAAAGTCACGTGTGTGTACAAAATGTCCCGACATGTAAACCCAAAGCCGCCTTCTGAAACTATTACCCAGAATTCCAGACTCAGATTTAATAATGATTCATTCACTCGTCTTGTAAAATCAGCTCTTGCCAATCCAAACCAAAAAAATAAAATAATATCAGATGCAACAATTCAGTTTATGCAATTGTGTATAAAACGTATGTTTAATAAATGGCAAAAATAATTTTGCTCTGTATTTTGACCTTTGGAGCGTTGAGCGGCTGCAGCCATTCCTCTGTCCAGTTCTTCGAGTGTTAAAACAAGGGCTTGATTCAAGGACCTTCTTTGTCCTTCCCTGTGCAGTGGCTTTGAGTTACAAATTCCTCCTTGAGAATGTGGAACGGTGGCATTTTTCTCGAATGATCTCGACTCATTCCGAGCCACACCTTTCTTTACATATGCGTCGGCTAGTTTCTACCACCAACTGGACACACGTGTGGCTTGAAACCTGCTGTCCGGAAGGGCCTGGACTTTGAGAATTGCATGAATTGGATGGTTTGTTTTACATTCGTGATGCCCTTAAAATGACAAAAAAATATGAAAAAATAAATAAAAGATTTAAAAGATTAATAAATGTGTTTGTACAGTTTATTTTATTTCGCCATATATAGCATATACGTACAAATTTACTATTTTTCAAAATCTCAAATTCTAGTTTTATTCTGCACATACATATTATACATGGTACAACATGTAGTGAAATGCGTTTTTGATCGTTTCAGCATTTAAACATGGGGATGGGGAAAACAACAATGTGTGCAAAGAGAAATACAATAAAATGAAGATTAAAAATAGAAATAGGATAAAAGACAGTAGATATAAAGATAAAATATGACATTTGAATAAAAAGACAAAATTTTCAATCAATTAGATAAAAATACAATCAATTAGAATAACAATTACTTATTAGAACAATAAGTATTTCAGTTAAATATATATTTTAATAAAAAGATGTACGGGAAATCTGAAATTTGTTTAAAACTTGTTCACATTAACTTTATGCATATTAAATTAAACAATTGAAAATATATCTATTTGAGAGAGAATGAAAATCCCAAATCAGAACACGTGATATTGCATGAACTGTGAATAAAAAAATGCCATTATTTAATAATTTACTTAATACAAATATTATAAAATAAAAACCCAAAACGAGCTAATATCTATATTCTCATTGCACTTACAGTTTTTTTGGCAGCCACACATCCCAAGAACATCTGGACAGGTTGTTCTGAGAGGCGGGTGAAGTTAAAAATACTACTTTATAGGACCAAAATGCTACTTATTAAGTCAAGTCGATGGGTATAAAAAGATTGTCAAGTCAGGATGAGGAGAGGCTAATCACTAATTCCCACAATGCCACTGCGAAGTCGTATCAGAAAAGAGTTTCTCCTTAGCAAAGTCATTTGAAGCTCATCCAACCATGTGGAGAATCTGGAACCATTCAAGGTCAAGACTATACTGGACGCCCATGACCTTCAGGCCCTTATACTTCACTACATCACAGACAGGAATCCTACTGTAATTTACAGTATAGGCTCAGTTAAACATTGTCCGACAACACAATTACTGTCGCCAGCTAAACTATAGGGCAGACGTGGGCAAACTACGGACATTAAACGTTTTAATCCGGCACGCCAAACTTGTAAAATTTAAATGAAAGTCGGATATATGAAAGTCCGGCCAGTTTGTCAAATGTTAAATTTTACTAGAGTTGATTCGTCCGGGGATCGAAAAATCCTTAGGTTGATAAAACCAGGGTTGAAACGTCCAGGGTCGAAACCCCCTAGATTCCGCTACAGATCTAAGGAGCCATATCTAAAACGATATCTCATTTATCTAAGCCATATCTAATTTAGAAGTGCAGGCTCTGGGCCAAGGCTTGTTTAAAATGGACTACTGTGTGTAACTGTTCTGTGGTCTGATGAATCACAATTCGAAGTTCTTTTTTACAAAAACCAGGACTGAATGTCATTAGGCTGAAGAGGACAAGAGCAGATTAAGTTGTTATCGTTGCTCAGTTCACAAGCTATGCATTTGATTGTGTGTGTGTGTGTGTGTGTGTGTGTGTGTGTGTGTCCACTGTCTAAATTGTTGAAGTCGCTCTCGTGGAATCCAAAATGAGGCAAAATTTGGCTTGACGTTTCAAGACTTTCCAAATTTGACATGAATACAAAATACAATTTCAAGAGATCTGTGCATCTTTGTACTTCTTTTTTATCTTTTTTTTTTATCCACATTCATGTGTACAATGTTCCAGCTTTTTCTGGCTTTGGTGTAGATATGCAAACACACTCGCATTCCAATGCATTGCTTAATGCAAACACACGGTTGGAAACTCCTTTTGAGGTAAAAAAAATAAAACTTTATGTTTGTTTACTTGCACATGTATGAATAAGATCCTAAGCAAAATTGAAAAGAACCTACTAAATTCTATACTCTCGCATTCTGTACATAGTCAAATAGTGTGTAGTTGTACAATGGAAAAACTCCTTTTAATGAAAAAAAAAAATAATAAATAAAACTTTACGTTTGTTTGTTTATTTGCATGAGTTACGTGTATGAATAAGATCCTAAGCAAAATTGAAAAGTACCTACTTAATCCATACTGTCGATTTGGTACATAGTCAAATTGTGTATTTTTTGTATAGTCTGTGTTTTTATCACATTAATTGCAGAGAGTATGAATGCAAGAATTTCATTGTACAGGAAAACTTGTAGATGACAAATAAACAACTTTGAACTAAAAGATCCGTAGACTGTTTATTTCTTATGGTTACATTGGCATGTAATAATTCAATAGGGGATGATTGTTGTTTTATTGTATAATTATTTGGTTGGTTGAGTGGCGAGTAGATTCCTTAATGGGACGTGAGGCTAAACCAGTGATCACGAACCACTCTGGGAATTTTGATCACATCTTGATTGTTATTGTTTCTTTAAACAAGGAGAGTTTGTAACAACCGGATCAATGGCATCCAAAACATTCAGTTCTGTGTAATGTTAAAAATGTGTTTTTCACCATTCTAACAACGAGTTGCTTAACTGCATTTTATAGAATCCCACAGTGAATTTCTCCTTCGCGATTCTTTTTACTTATTTATCCGACGCCAGTGACGTTACAAATGGCGCTGAAATATTGCTGGGGATTGAACACACAACCTTGGTGTTGCAACCACAGCTCTGTTGGTCTTTTAGTCAATTCTATTTTTTTTTTAACACATTTTTTTTCCTGACACAAAGGAGGAGGCAAGTTTCTACCTGATGGCCAGACTTAGAGAATTATCATGAAAGCTTCACCCTGAAGGCAGAAGAAGAAGAAGAAGAAGAAGAGGCGCTCTTCCACGGGCTTGTCACGACAGCAGCATGAGTTCTGAGTAAATCTAAACACACAAGACGCTTTCTTCTCTCTAACACAGTTTGCTGAGCATCACACTCTGGCCGACAGGAGCTTTGTTGAGAAAAGAACGATGAAGGTCAAATGTAGGTGATAAGAACCGCTTTTTTCTGGACACAAGTTCTGTAGAATCAAATACATTTGGAAAGGTGACATAAATATATAAATCAACAATAAAACAAATTTTATATATATATATATATATATATATATATATATATATATATATAGCATATATCTTAAAACAAAGGTTATTAAAAAAATTACAAATACTCCACTGCGCACACACGCATATACGAAACAAATAAAAATAAAACTGTGATCTGGTCAGCATTTGTATGGTGTTTGGCGTAATATGGAATCAGATTAGTGTCAAAAAATATAAAATGTAAATTTCTATAAAAAACTAACGAATTATTACATTTTTATTTATTTATTGCTATTACTTTAGGTTTTTTATTTTTTGCTTGCAATTACGTTTGTTTTTTTATATTTTGCTTGCAATCTTCACATTTTTATTTGAAACTTTTTTTTTTCTCGCTTTGGATTTTTTGTTCATTTTCTTTTCTAGATTTCTGGACCATCATTTCACGTGGAGGCGGCCCTTACTCTGATTGGCTGGTAAGAATGTGATTAACTCAGATGAATTCAGAGACACATCTGGGTCAGAGGTCATTTAGTACCTCAGTATTGAGAGCTAGTGTGTGTGTGTGTGTGTGTGTGTGTGTGTGTGTGTGTGTCTGACGCGAGACATAATTCTGCAAACACAACCATCTATTGGATTTCTCTGTTCTGATTTTTTTTACAGATTTGTCCCTGATTGCTAAAGTATAAGACATGTGACTTCATGTGACATTAATTGGTTTTCTGTTTAAAAGTTTACCAGTTAAATATTACTATTGATAACGCTTGAGGATTACCATCAAATATATAAATCCACTAATTAATAATAATGTGATTAGTATATGGTATTCATGAGTGAAAATACCATACGTACATGTAGACTTTTAAATCTCTTTGAATTGAGCTTGTTCTTATTGTGGTTTCAGTGTAGGTGTGTGTGTGTGTGTGTGTGTGTGTGTGTGTGTGTGTGTGTTCCTGCCTTTTAGCATAAAATTGGGCCCAGAAAGCTAGTTTTTAGCACAAAGTGTGGCCCTGTTGTGTACTTGTGGGGACCCCACAACTTTGAAGATCTTTTTGAGGGTCAAGATGTAATTTTAAAACAGAGGCCTTAAACACATTTCACTACATGTTGTGCCGCGTATAATATGTATGTGACCAATGAAATTTGAATTTGAATTTGATTTGAGGCTATTACTGAGTTATTGTTAAGGTTGGAGTAAAGGAGGTACGGAAGGGGAATATTTTGCTGCTTTGAGTTACAGTGAGGAGAGAGAGAACGTATTGCTTTGCATGTACGTCAATGGTGGAACCCCAATATGATATAAATGCAAGTGTGTGTGTGTGT
>CM051497.1:26231819-26295968 GCA_028031935.1 Paedocypris micromegethes | reverse complement strand
CGTGTGTGTGTGTGTGTGTGTGTGTATAATTCTGCAAACACATCCATCCCTTCAATTTCTCTATTCTGTTTTCGTACAGATTTGACCCTGATTCCTAAAGACATTTTCTGTTTATCGATTTTCTATTTAAGAATTTGCCATTTGAAGAAGCATTACCATTGAATATGTAAATCAACTCGTTAATATGAACACGAATAGTATACTGTATTCATGAGTGAAAACACTGTACATGTAGACGTCTTATATCTGTTTCAGTTGTGTTTGGCCGTACTGTAGTTTCAGTGTGTGTGTGTGTGTGTGTGTGTGTGTGTGTGTGTGGTTGGCAGGAAGTCGCGATGGTGCTGTCGAACCTGTTTGGCGGCTCTTGTGCATTTCTTTGACTTAAAGTCTATGACAGAGGAATGACAGTCATACACACCTGGAGTTTAGAGGTGTCAACATCAGCAGCTACATGAGCAGCTCCAGGTAAGTGCGTCAATCTCAGGTTTCCTCTCCTACGCTGCTTTAATAACAGCATGTGTTGATCAGACCATGTAAAGCGTGTGTGTGTATGTGTGTGCGTAAAACCGTACGCAGTGATGTTAAATGACGGAATGTTCTTCAGATGCTCTTCTATTCTTGTGCGTAGGTTTTGTGGGTGTGATGAGATTATTTGGATGGAATTAATATGGATAATGAATAAATGGGAAATCTTGATGGCTTTCAAAATTGAAATCTAAATAGTGGTGTTTAAAATGTGAAGACATTATTCCATGGAATAAATATGAAATCTTGAAAGTAGCTTTAAAAAAATAGTTAAAAACATTTTTTTAAAGGGTTTAAAATGTACCGAAATGTGTAAATATATGTGTATAATAATCTCTGTAAATGACTAAATGGAAAAATCAAATTTGGCCTGCGGTTTATTTACCGTGCAGGATATTTTATGACTTAGCCGATGGTTAAATTCATATTTAGGGTGTTAGGGTGGTGGCTTTTTAATGAACATTTTTTTTTATTTTAAGTGCCAAAACATTGACAAACAATGCGACTGTGAAAGCTTATACGCGTTTCAAGCTCACGAAGGTGTTGGACTGGTTTTCTTCATTCTTCACAATCCAACCGTTCCAGAGTGTTGATTTGAACTCCCGAAGAATTTCAGTTTTGTGCTGGTCAAAGGAGACTATTGTCTACTGTCCAAAAAGCAGGACACATAATGCGGTAATTTGCACATATGCAAATGTTTTTTGCATATAATTTATATTTCATAGGTCACATCCATCTGATGCTCTAACTGTACGCAGGGCAGATCAGAAGTTTCCCCAGGTTTTTCTCAGGTCAGGTTTTTTTTCTGTGCAAAATGTTATGCTTTTTGTGGTTGTGTAGGTTTCTTCTGGGTCTCCAAAAACATGTTCAATATATAAGAAGTAGAGTCTGATATATTGAAGATGCGTATGTGTATGAGTGTGTGTGTGTGTGTGTGTGTGTGTGTGTGTGTGTGTGTGTGTGTGAGTGTGTGTGTGTGTCTTGTGTCCTGCTCTGTGATTGGTTGGCCACCATGAGCTTGTCCCATCAGGCCGAGAGTTGATGGGATTGGCTTCAGCAACAAAGAACATGATTGGATGATTACATTTCTGCCACTTAAATCATATTTACATTTTTCTACCAAGTTTCATATAAAAAATAATAATAATTTCCTCGGTTTGAGCTCCATTTTGTTTTATAAAGAACTTTTAGACTTTTGCAGAATGTCTGAAATGAGCTAAACATTAACAAAACAGCAGAATAATTACAATATTTACACAAGGACTTTGACTATAAGCAGTGAGCAAGCCATTAGGAAACTATGGATAGGAAAAGAAAAAAAGACTCTCACCAGACACCACTGAAGAAAAAATATCAACCAGACACAACTGAATCTTTCACAAACAACAGAAAGTAGCAGTCTCTTTTCATCGGGATGCTGTAATGTTACTATAATGTTACGGTAATGTTATACCAATATAACTACTAAAATGTAGTTAGTCTTTAGTGTAAAGGTTAGCTTTAGACTAAAAGTTATACTAAACTTTAGTCTAAATGTTAAAAACTAAACTTTTTTTTCCTTCAAAAAGTAAAAAAGAAATGAGGAAGTCTTGTTCAAGCTCAACACATGGAAGGCGTCGTGATGTCTGCTTTCCTTTTGAAAGCCGCGTGAATTTCTCTGTAGGACACACTTCTGCTGTGTCGTTCCAAGGAAGATGAAAATAAATGTTCTGTTGCATCAGTTCTTTTTTTTCCAGGAGTTTGACTCATTTTGAACACAAGGACTTTAAATGACAAACGTGACACAGTTTCTCTTGTTTTGGCAGATCTCGGGAGAACTGGATTTAATGACGTGTCCAGTTGGGTTTGACACAGTGAAACAAAATGGTTGGTATTCTTAATATAGTATATTTTTCTTGTAGCAGATATTTACAGGATTAATCAAACTAAGGACGAGTGGCTAATGGATTGTCTGGCTTCATTGTTTCCTTGATCAATGCAAATTAGTTTTTACATTTATTAAAAATGATTACAGGCAAATGATATAATGCATGAAAGTCACCTTGCACATGTGCCAATGTGAAGACACTGTTATTTGTAATTTTTTAGAGCTTAGTGGAAACCAACGGGAAAGGACAGGTCGAGGTCACAGGAATTCCAAATCCAGCAATTGGTCTGAAAGAAGGTAAAGAACCAGTTTGGATATTTCGCTTTCAAAGGTCAAAAATGGCCTTGAGACTAATTTACTGGAAAGATGCGAGACTCATTTATGAATTTTTTATAGATCATGTGGTTACTGCGACTATTCACCTCGACCATCTTAGTAAAGACGAAGTGCAAAAATTGCTCAAAATCATCGAGCCTTACGACAAAAATGTTGAACTTAAGACAGCTAAAAGCCTACGAGCAGGACTGGTAAGAAGAACTTACTTGAGAAAATAGTCATAATTAAAATGAAATGGTCATAATTTACATATCTCCTCTTTAGTCCTTAGGAGATCTTCGAGCGCCAGGTGTTGAGATCAATGGTCCAGTTGGGTTAGATGTTCCGACCCTCAAGGGAGGACCCACACTAAATGCACAAATGCCTCAGGTTGAACTTCAAGGTCCCACGTTAAATGGCAGTCAAAATCTCAAAATGTCTGCGCCAACAATTGAAGGAGTGGGTCTTGGTGGCAAAATGAAAGCACCTGATCTAAGTGTCTCCACCCCAAATATTTCTGTTAATACAGACACTCCCGAGGTCAAAGCAAAAAAATTCAAGTTGCCAAACATCAACCTCCATGGTAAAAAACCAAAGGTTTCCGGTGATGTGAACATAGCTACTCCAAGCCCTGACTTCCAAACACCAAACCTGAATCTGTCATGCCCAAACATTAATGGCGAAATAACATCTCCTGATGGAGTCATCGCTCTTCCAAAATCTAACTTCTCTGGAGCAAATCTCGACATTGAATCTCCAAGCGCAAACGTCCAGGCTTCATCGGGCAAGTTTAAATTCCCAAAATTGAAGAAAAGATCAGCGAAGGTTAAAGTGCCAGATGTGGATAGTGATGCACAAATATCTGCATCTAGTCTTCAGCTTTCCGCTCCAAAGATTAATGGAGATGGAAATAATATTGATATCAACCTTCCAAAGACCAATATTCAAGCTCCGGACCTAAAGGCGGATGTTAATGTGAACCCTAACTCAAGCAAAATAAAGTGGCCAACATTTAAGAAAAACACAATGGAGAAAAAACTTAAAGCCAATGAGCTAGACATGTCAGTCAAGACTCCCGATTTGAGCCTCTCAGGACCAAAGATAGAAGGAAACGCCAACATTCCAGAGACAAAAATGACCTTGCCAAAAGCAGAAATAAGAGCCCCGGATTTCAATGTACAAACATCTGATTTAGACATTTATCCACCAACTGCCAAAAGCAAGTTTTCCACTTTTAAATTGCCAAAGCCTAAATTGCACAAACCAAAGCTGAAGGGTCCTGATGTGAATGGAAAAATACAGACTCCGAATCTGGACCTATCTACTCCTGGTCTAGATGTGAGTCTACCAAAAGCTGAACTGAACTGTCCAAGTGTAGATGTCAAGGCACCCAACCTGAATCTCTCTGCTCCAAAGATCAATGCTGACATCACTTCACCAGATCTAGACATCAAAGCCCCAGGAATTGATGTAAATGCACCAAATGTTGGTATAGATGCCCCATCTGCAAAATTTAAAAAGCCCAACATTAAACTGCCCAAGTTTGGTCTTTCAGGGCCAAAAGTTAAAAGTCCCGAACTAAATGCAGCAATACCAACACCTGACCTGGACCTTTCTACTCCTGGTCTAGATGTGAATCTACCAAAGGCTGAACTGAACTGTCCTAATGTAGATGTCAAAGCACCAAACCTGAATCTCTCTGCTCCGAAGATCAATGCTGACATCACTTCCCCAGATCTAGACATCAAAACCCCAGGAATTGATGTAAACGCACCGAATGTTGGTATAAATGCACCTTCTGCTAAAATAAAAAAGCCCAACATTAAATTGCCCAAGTTTAATCTCTCTGGGCCGAAAGTGAAAAGTCCTGAACTAAACACAGACATACAGACTCCGAACCTGGACCTATCTACTCCTGGTCTAGATGTGAATCTACCAAAAGCTGAACTGGACTGTCCAAGTGTAGATGTCAAAGCACCCAACCTGAATCTCTCTGCTCCAAAGCTCAATACTGGCATCACTTCCCCAGATCTAGACATCAAAGCTCCAGGAATTGATGTGCAGGCACCAGATGTTAGTATTGATGCTCCTTTGGCGAAGATTAAAAAGCCTAATATTAAACTTCCAAAGATTAATTTCTCTGGACCTAAAGCTAAAAAGCCTAGTCTGAATGCTGGGATACAAGCACCTGACCTGGACCTTTCTACTCCTGGTCTAGATGTGAATCTACCAAAAGCTGAACTGGACTGTCCAAGTGTAGATGTCAAAGCACCCAATTTGAATCTTTCTGCTCCAAAGATCAATGCTGACATCACTTCACCAGATCTAGACATCAAAGCTCCAGGAATTGATGTAAACACACCAAATGTTAGTTTAGATGCTCCATCTGCCAAGATTAAAAAGCCCCACATTAAACTGCCCAAGTTTAATCTCTCAGGGCCTAAAGTCAAAACTCCGGAACTAAATGCAGCAATACCGACTTCGAACCTGGACCTTTCTACTCCTGGTCTAGACGTGAATCTACCAAAAGCTGAACTGAACTGCCCAAGTGTAGATGTCAAGGCACCCAATCTGAATCTCGCTGCTCCAAAGATCAATGCTGACATCACTTCACCAGATCTAGACATCAAAGCCCCAGGAATTGATGTGCAGGCACCAGATGTTGGTATAGACGCTCCTTCTGTAAAGATTAAAAAGCCAAACATTAAACTCCCTAAGTTTGGTCTTTCAGGGCCAAAAGTCAAAAGTCCCGAACTAAATGCAGCACTACAGACACCAGACCTTGACCTCTCTACTCCTGGTCTAGATGTGAATCTACCAAAAGCCGAACTGGATTGTCCAGGTGTAGATATCAAAGCACCCAACCTGAATCTCTCTGCTCCAAAGATCAATGCTGACATCACGTCCCCAGATCTAGACATTAAAGCTCCAGGAATTGATGTCAACGCACCAGATGTTGGTATAGATGCCCCATCTGAAAAATTTAAAAAGCCCAACATTAAACTGCCCAAGTTTGGTCTTTCAGGGCCAAAAGTCAAAAGTCCTGAACTAAACGCAGCACTACAGACACCAGATCTGGACCTATCTACTCCTGACTTAAATGTCGCTCTACCAAAAGCTAAACTGGACTGTCCAAGTGTAGATGTCAAAGCACCCAACCTGAATCTCTCTGCTCCAAAGATCAATGCTGGCATCACGTCCCCAGATCTAGACATCAAAGCTCCGGGAATTGATGTTGAGGTGCCAGATGTTGGTATAGATGCCCCTTCATCAAAGATTAAAATGCCTCAAACAAAACTCCCCAAGATCAATTTCTCAGGACCTAAAGTCAAAAGTCCTGAACTGAATGCAGCAATACCGACTCCGAACCTGGACCTCTCTGCTCCTGGTCTAGATGTGAATCTACCAAAAGCTGAACTGGACTGTCCAAATGTAGATGTCAAAGCACCAAGCCTGAATCTCTCTACACCGAACACTGACATCTCCAATCTAAGTATTAAGCCTCCTAAAGCAAGCTTTCAGGGGCCTGACCTCAGTGCTCCAGATATCAGTCTATCAGCACCAAAAATTGAGGGTACAGTTATTCCAGATGTTGATTTGAGTTTACCAAGTGCTAATGTAAAAGGTGCAGATGTAGACCTCCAAGCAACACATCCTCACGTTGACTTAAACGCTCCTCAAGTAGACATTGATGCCCCTTCCGACAAATTCAAATTACCGCACTTTAAAATGCCAAAGTTTGGTCTTTCCGGTTCTAGGGTGAAAGCACCAAAAGTGAATGTCCCTGACGTGGAAGTAAGTACACCCGAAGCAGAATTTAAAACTCCAGATCTTAATGTAAAGACACCGGATAGTACTCTTTCAATGCCCAATGTCAGAACCAACTTTACCGCTTCACCTTTAGAAATTGATCTGCCTAAATCTGATGTAGTAGTTCCGACAACAAACTTGGGAGTACATTTAGAGCCACCAGCCCTTTCCACCTCAGATGTAGCATTAAACCTGCCAAAAGCAGGTTTTGAGGGACCTGATGCCGATCTAAAAGTTCCAGAAGTTGACATAAACACCTCATCAGGAAAGTTTAAAATCCCTCACTTTAATATGCCAAAATTAAACCTTTCTGGACCCAAGGTGAAGGGGCCTGAGTTGAATGCAAACACTGATATGGACATTTCAATTCCCAAACTTGAAGGAGCCTTAAATCCACCAGGCATTGACCTAAACCTCCCCAAAGCTGAGATCAGTGTTCCTGAAGCTAATGTAACTTTACCAAAAACTGAAGTGAGTCTTCCAAGTGCAGAAATCAAGACTCCAGAGATGGACACTCCAACTACCAAACTGAAACTGATCTCATTCAAGAAACCAAAATCCAATGTTTCTAGCCCCAAGTTGGACACAAAATTAAATGCAGAAGTTCCTGAACTCAGTCTTTCATCTCCAAAAGTTAATGCAGAGATCAAAGTTCCAGATGTTCCCTCAACAAACGTTGACATTAGTGCTCCTAAAGGAACGCTCAAGTTCCCAGCAATCAAAAAGCCAGACATTTCTGGTGCCAAGGCTAAATTGCCCGATGCTGATATTTCCGCTGATGTAAAACAGCCAGAGTTCAGCATGCATCCACCTGCAGTCGAAACTCCTGAATTGGATCTACCCACTGCTGAGACAAATTTGCCTTCTTCTGAATTCGAACTTCCTAGCTATATCCCTGTATTCAAGCCACACAGTTTGCCCAAGAGCAAAATTGACGATGTATTGAAGGAACTCACTGGGTCTGTACCAGACTTCACCACTGAACCACTGCAAGCCCTATTGGACAAGGCTGTGTCTGTCTCATCCATCAAGACGAATCTGAAAGCCTCATCTCCACCTCTTAAAGTAAACGGAGATGCAGCTTCTGTAGATGTCCGAGAAAGACTGAGGCTGTTGAATGCCCGTGCACCCAGTCTTGATGGATTGTCTTCAAAATTAGACTTCAAGAACTCTCCCGTAGTGGTTTCTACTACTGAAGATGACAACAATTCCAAACTGTCGCTCAGTTTAAACAACATGCTTGGCTTGCCATCACAATAGAGACGTGTAAAAATCCTCTTTTACTGTTAACAATTTTACATTTATCTTAATGCAATGCACGTGTAAAGAAAACATACCTTTGTAATTATTGGACAAATGTAATTATTTTTGTATTGTATCAGTTGTAGTAAAATGTGCAGATTATACAAATGAGTTTGAACTGTAATATATTCTTAACATGTTATCGGTTTAAATATTGCCACAAACACACCCAACATACACACACACTCAATCAATCAGTATTTCTGAATTGAACTTTTTGTCAAGAATTTACTCTAACTAAAAATTGTTACATTGTTCTATAGGCACTAACCTTTGAAAATGTCAATAAAATATGATATAAACAAAGCATCTAATAATTTGTCATTGCTGCTGATGTATAAAAGTATTCATGTGAGAAAATGTGCTTTGGTTGAAGCACAGAATTAGCCATTTGGCCAAAAGTGGATGCAACTAACCGTAAGATCGAAACAACGATCTGTACCCTGTGATGAAATGGGGATCGTCAATAGGTTCTCAAACAGGTTGTCTTGAAGAAAAAGGAAATTCCTGGTTACTTGCATAACATCTGTTCTCTGAAGGTAGAGCATGAGACGTTGTCTTTTTCTGCCACATCAGATCTGATGATGTAAAGATGCATGTCTGATCAGCTTCAATCAGCATTGTTCTTACACATGCATTGTATTAATCGTACACATAATTCGTACACTTTTGAAATTCATGCGACCAACTTGAGTCTTTAGCTTGTAGCATAGCACAAAAGCCCATCAAGTTGTCTTGACTAACGTCCCCTTCCCTATTTTCACAGAACAGATGAATGCCAGTCACAATACACACTTGGAAAAGCACAACCAAACATTGGAATTAAAGGAAAAAAAAACTCGATGTACTGCTGGTGACCGATAAGAATTACCAACACATGACGGTGTCATGACAAGTTAAGATCATCAACTTTATTGTCAAACAGGGACTCTTATCGCACAGGTAGCGTACAGGACTGGAACTTAAGCGCCATTTTGAAAAGTAGTATCCTAAATACCAAGAATTGTATCCTAAACATCACACCAGAATTTAAAAGTGGCAATTAAATGTTTTCCAAACCTTCAAAAAGATGAACGGCAGAAATGCCCCCCCCCCCCCCAGAAGCTGTCCTACTGGTTTAATGGCACAAATTCCCACTAAATCTGTCTAGAATTGTTCAAGTGCCGTTCATTCCAAGCTCATTCCAGTCCGAGTGTAAGTGCTCAGAGGACAGTGCAATGATGACTGGAAGGGTCCAACGCAAGTTTGCATCTTGGGCTCCACCGCCACTCAAATCTCTACAAGTTTCGTACATTTGAACTTGTCATTGACTTTATTTTCTGCACACATTGTTAAACCTAATTTCAAATAGATTTAAAATGTTTGCACGCTCAACTTTTAGTTGAAGAATTGCTGCGTTATATTTACTTACCATTCACAGAAGATATTTCTAAAGGTCTCAGATTTTTAAATGACTTTGATCTCCTGCACGTATCATGTTTTAAACAAGTTGGGAGAAACACAACAATTTTCCAAAACTGAAGTGTTTGGAATGCAACTATTGCGATGAGAATCTACAGAATTGCTGACCCAACAAGAATCTACGGAATTTCTGACCCAATTGACCCAATTTTTTGTAATAAATGCACACGAGAAATACAGCAAACGTGAGTGAACGACAACAGTGAAGGTCATTGTTGGAAATTGGGCTTTGGTTTTCTAGACAAAACTAGGAATTTCAATCCAGCGCACAAGCGAGTAAAACAAGAACGACTTGTTCGAATAAATTAAGTGCCCTGAAACGGAACAACCCAGCTTTAATAGTCACATGAGTGGTCTTCATCTTCCGATGGAACGCCTGGTGCTTTTTCCTCATCGACATTGCGTCTATTGACACCGGGGGCGGAGCCTGTGACTGACTCATTTCCAGTCTAACACCGTCTTTGCACCAGCTGGTCTGAGCTAATGGTCCTTCTGCCAGCGTGAGGGCCAGTCGTTCTCCATCCACCGCTGCAGAAGCCTCAGCACGTCGATGCGATGGTAAAGCTGGCAGAGTTGAGTGAGCTCCGTCACCAGCTTCTGGTTGTAGCGCAGAAGAAACTCTTGAGTGGGACTATGGTAGGTGGCGCCGTGCGTTCGCTGCTCCAGAAGCGTCAGCTCATCGTAGCTCATTCCCCAGCGGCTGGCAAAGTTCTTCCAGTTCTTCACCGTGCAATGAGTTGGATCCAGCTTCAGCTTCAGGGTGTAGAGAAGGTCTTCATCGTTCATCAGGTCACTGATTTTGGGCGGAGGAGCCGACAACAAACACTCTTTGCACGAGTGCGTCTTGTCGAAGTCTGAAGTGTGTAAATAAGCATGAGACACCATCTCATGAGTACAAATGCACCGTTTTTCTTATTGTTCTTGCGCAATACACACCTGAGGAAACCGAAGCAGACGGAATGAACTCACAACCGCCATTCTGTACGGGCTGGAAGACAAGAGTTGTCGAGAAGAAGGAATGAGTCGACATTTTTTTTGAGATATCAAACACATAAATAGACCAAACAAATTTCAGGTGAAAAAAAGTGATCTAATCATTTTGACATATGAAATTGTAACGTGAAAATATAACGTCACATTTAATAAAATATACTATAATGTGTTTATATTTATATTTTAATAATTTTATTTTAATTGTAATATAATTATATTTACGTACATATGAAATTTCAAAATTTTCACATCTTCAGTCAAACTCATTTGCAAATTCATATTTTGACAAATCTGCTACATTTTATAGATGTACGTTCCTTTTGTCTTCAGTTGTTTTTTTTTATTATTTTTTTAATCTTATGAAAAAAATCTCACAAATAACGAGTGTGTTGTTTTTCACATTTTTAGAGCCTAAATTAAAAGTAAAAAACTACATTTGAAAACTTTACAACTTTTACTCTTCTTGGAACTGGTGACTTGTGACTTGTAATGGAGTAATTTGTACAATAAGGTATCCGTACTTTTACTCAAGAATGGTTTCCAGCAACTCTTTACACCTCTGCTAATTTTTCTTGACCAGTGTCAGTTGTGGAAGTTTGAGGTTAATGACGGTGAATCGAGACGGGAAAAACCAGCGCTGACTCGTAAAATAACACACCACCGGTAAAACCCACACACTCCGACACAACCCACGTCTCTGCAGAATTCTGTGGTTTGAACTGTGAATATGTCAGAATCAACATATACGGCCATCAGACTAAAGGGTCCCGCGACTGACCTGCTGGATGCGGCCGGTGGTGGACAGGAACGTCGGAGGAACCGAGCCGATCTGGAGCGTGGCCGGATCTGCGAGGAAACAAGGCTTCATCCGTCAACTCAACAATTCTATGGAAACTGAGGAGGCTGAGCGAAAGGTCACAACCCTCAATATCTGATTCTCATGACGCACTAGGTCATCAGCAGCCAACAAAACCAAACAGACAGACAGACAGGAAACAAACCACATCAGACGGAACCAAACACTCCAATACCTCTGTAACTGCACTGCGTGTCGGTCGCTTGGACAGGATAAGTCGACGTCAGAGACTAAACCAAAAGAAGAAGAAGAAGAAGAAGAAGAAAAAATGAGGTGGCTTCAAACATCTCAACGCACACAACTTATTCCAGCCTGAACAATACACCTCTGTTTGTCTTTCTACAAGTATGGACAGATTTGAGAACGGGACGGGCTGAAGAAAAGAGAAACTTTTAGACGAGTGGAGCAACCGGCACAGAACATGCCGTAACAAATCTACAAAGTGTGAGCATCGAATAGAAATGTTTCTCGCCCTGCAGGAAGACACGACTGTTCCACATCAAGTGTGACACCAGCATCTTCTCCACGCTACAGGAAACGAGTTTTGCGCGGCGTGTCAAAACAAACCAAAAATAGTAGAAGGCGACAAACCATATCAGTGATGAAGGTGCTGGGGTCGGTGTCCTCCACCGGCTCAGAAGCCACCCGGCCTGCAAACACACAAGCCAAAAATTCATTGTACATTTATTTTGTGATGAACTTCCTGTAACCGAGCAAAACAGTTACCATCAAACGTTCCATCAGAGGCTTTTTTTTTGCATGTGTCAGTTTGTATCACATACCTAGGTAGAATTCATTAAAAGTGTCATCATCGTGAAAGGATTCATCTCTATTTCCACTTATTTGATATAGAATTGTAGAAAATTGCTTTTTCTGCATCTTTGTAATAAATTGTTTGAACAATTTGTTATAAGTGAGTTCATTTTAGCACAACAGTGGTCTATCTACTATATTTTTTAATCTAATTCCACTATATAGTTTTTTTTTTAATAATAATATAAAAAAAAATGACAAGTCAGAGAATCCTTTTGAAGAAATCTCAAGTAACGATCTCAAGTAAAGATCTATCGGAGAAGATATACATGTAATTTAAATGAATAATTTAAATTACACATTTTTACACTACAAATTCTGTATATTTAGTTCATATATTTTAGTCACATTTAGTTCATTTTTACCTAAATAATAGGGACTTTGCGCACAAAATGCAATCATTTCACATTTATTTATGTAAAACATCTAGTTTAACATTAATTCAAATAAAAGCCATCAACTGTTTGGACTCGGGATCTGAGAAAGCGCAGTGAGGTTTATTATTAAGATTTATTCTATTAATCCTGTGTGGTTCGAGATCGCAGATCCGGGAAGGACAGGAAATGCTGACATGTGTGGCGATGTGATTTATTCGGCAGTGGTATCAAAAGGAGATCGACTTTCTGACAGCAAGTTCATAAAACAGAAATAATTGATTTATCACCTCATCTAAAAGCGATAGGAATAGTTTTCTAAATTTAGTTTTCAATATTTTCCCAGGAGATATTTTTCCTAGATACTGCCGCCTAATGTCTTGCTCGGGTCTTCTAGTCACTCTGCTCATGAATAATTATAGTCTTGTCTGCCCGTTATTGGTTTGAAGTTTACAATTTTCGTGATTGGTCCATCACCATGTATTTTGAATATTTTAGTAAAATGCTTTACTGAGCTTATACTGTACACATATTGCATATAAAAGTGTGTTAAAATAAAACACAATTTAATTATTATGAAAATCCATTTATTATTTGACCTTGAACATGATTGGACGCCCAACCAGAAGAAACAAAATAGTTCCTCTTTTAGATCATTCCGTACAGTGGGACAAACACAAACAATGGCTTTGATTCAGAGGAAGTTTGATGAGGACTTCATGAGAAATATAAGACGCAAGTCGCTTTAAATAGAAGAATCCACTGACGGCACAAACGTAATGTGAGGCATGATGCTTCAGAAGGACAAGCTGAGTCAAGAGGAGAACTATGACAGATCTGTGGTCTAGACGTGAAGGTTCCAGAGACGCTGATGTCTAAAGAACATCCTCACAGCTTCACTTTAATATCTTCCAGACTTCAGCTCCACCTGATACAGCACAGACAAACCCATCAGAATGAGGATCTCACTAAACCAGCCAGCATCAGTGACATCTCTCCATCTCAACACGTTCTCCATCTTCTCCAGGATGACAACCTGCCTAGAGACTCAATCCATTCAGTCTGTACCGGGAACTCCTCTAGGACGTCTCTCCTGGTACATGTTCCAGAAGCCACTTAAACTGAAGTCTAATCCAACTCATCTGATACGGAATTATAGAGATTAGTGCCAAAATTATCAACTGTTCATTTCTAAAAAAACAAACAAAAATGCCTCATATTTTCAAACGTTTCCGATTTTTTCATCCGTTTCATTCATACTTCTGGCACGAGTTTCATGTGGTTTCACTGGCACAACCTTTCTCTGATTGGCTGGTGAGAATGTGATTGTGTGTGTGGGAGGAGTTTAGCGAGCACAAAAACACATTCAGAATCGGCACATCCACATCACCTGCTCTCGTTATTCTAGTTAGCATGGAATTATTAGAGTTTTTAAAACTAATGGAACATTTTACCATTATTTTTATTAATAATAATAATAACAACCACAATAAAACAATGTATTTGTAAGACACCTTTCGGGGCCTTCTCTTCACATAATACTTCTCTGTTTTATAATACAATATTTGGATGTGTAGAAACAAAAATGTCTACTATTATTCTGAAGCAGTTTGCCACCACAATAATTTTGCTATATTGTGCATAAATAACACTTTAATCACAGTTTATTGTATATTGATATTTGAAGAAAATCGGTGAATAACACTGTGTACGAGTTGGTGAACTCGTCTCACACTTCCTGGTCAACACTGCAGCCAATCACATTGATTGTGATGCTAGTGCCCAGAGTCCAAATGCAAATAAAGAAACGAATGACGTAAAACGTGAAGATTGCAAGTGAAAAATAAAAAAAAAATTAAACATAAATGCTAAAACTTTCTTTTGTTTTTTTTTTTTTAAACGTGTGATTGATTTGGCACTAATCTGATTCCGTAATCTGACTCTTCATTGGGGAGGAGAAGCTCTTCGTCTTCAAAATGTCCCAAAACGAGTAGAAAAATGGAGGCACAACAGCATAAACTAAGTAAACAATTCCAAGTGAATAGTAAGAACACTTTACAATCTCATTTTTCATTTGTTCCTATTCAAAACAGTCTGGATGACTTGGTTTCCAATAGATCTTGAAGCCGACAGGGTCTTCACCACAACTTTTGGTCCGAGTTTTATGAGACTTGTTCACTAAACATTCTACAGAAATTCACCAACCAGGCCAGGAAAACACACTCCTATCAGCTCTGAAGCAACAAACCACAAAGCACCAAACACCTGCTGATCTTCTCAACCACATCTATTCTACGGAAATCTCACGTTTATTTCAGGTCGTTGGAGACCCTGGATTCAAGGACATGGATTCAAGTTCACGGCGTTTCTGCAGGATGGATCTAAACCTGTGCAGCCTGAATCCATTCATGAGGGTTTCTGCTCAACTGGGGAATGTGGAGAACATGCAGGAACGTGTCCAGGATGCACTTAAAGAGAGAACATGTAAACCACATCATAATAGAGACCTGCAGGGCAAAGCCTTCCTGCAGATCTTCTGCACGGCCACCCGTACGCCAACAACTCGCCAACCTTCTCACTCCTTTTATACTTACGAGAACTTCAGCCCAACATTTCCACCCAAATTGTGACTTGTCTATAGGATATCGCATGTTTGTGCACGAATAAAAGTTCTGGAGAAACGTAGGAGGACATTAGGCCAATAAGAACCGGATGGAAGGCTTTGAACCTGAGGAGTAAAGTACTTACTAGAGGAGTAAATGGACTATTGTGGACTATACTGGTTACTTTACTTATGTTTTTGCCACTTTGTACTTGTACTGAGTATCAAATATAAAAGCAACTTTTACTCTCTACTCCACTACATTTGTGACAGAACATCTGTACTTTTTACTCCACTACATTTGAATGGACACTTGCCGTTACTCGTTACATTGTGATTGTGCGCGACAAGTCGGCATCTATTTATTTTGCGTTTATTTCTTAGGTGGACGAGGTGATATCGCCATCTGTAGGGAGCTGAAGGTACTGGATGCTATTTAGCAGCTAAATCACGCAAATGTGAATTAGAGGCGTGAATGTATTTTACTAATTTTATTATATCATAAATATTTTACTAATCAGAATTTTCTTTTACTACTTTTTTTTCATTGCACACTTCAGTTTGACTGAGACTGACCTTTTGTTCTTTTTATCTACTTTGTTCTACCATTTCTAAAACATTGAGGTGTTACATTTTGTTTTGTATTAGAAAAAAAAGCATTAATGAATGGAATTTGTTTTCTCATTTGTTGGTGTTTTTTTTATTTTCCTAAATGCAGTGCGAGTAAGACACTTAAGTTCTTCTAAAATGGGACACTTTGCAACTTTGACGCAGGTGTTTTAGAAATTGGCGACTTGTTACTTGTAACGGAGTACTTTTTGCAACTAGTATCTGTACTTTTACTCAAGTATGGCTGTCTGGTACTCTTTACACCTCTGCCTCGAACCAACAGAACTACAGTAGAAGCGTCTTTAAACGATTCTTTCCGAAAGCATGGACTTACCGAACGCCTCGTTGAAGGTCTTCAGGCTGGTCATGTTGACACAGATTGTACCGAACATAGGAGAAGGTTCTCGGGCTCCGCGCAAGCAAGATAAAACACAATTCGCCTGTCAGTTGTTCTTGGCGTCTTTACACGGAAGGAGAAATGAAGTTTGCGGGAGTTCGTCTTCCTCCCTCCTTCCTCCTCAGTCCTCACGCACCCGCGCGTCTTTCCGTTAGAGCGCAACAGCTTCTCTCCCACTGAAGGAAAGTGCGCGCGCACGTGACGACTGACGCACTTCCTTACGTCATTTATCTCACCGATTCATTGTGAACGGTCTTGGTGTAAAAAGAAAAAACGGTCTAATTAAGTTTATTTCAACTGTTGACCAACGACTTCGGGGAGAAGCAAACAGAAAATTGATTGTATAGTATTTAATAGATATATCTATTCTAGACATATTGTTTTTACTCTACTATTCTAGACAGAACGTTTTACTCTACTTGTAAAAACTAAATAATAGTGAATTAAATAGTTTTGAAATAGTTTAAAACTAATGAAACTGTTTTAGTCATTAGAGGTTTTTTAACAGCAAAGCGACAACAACAGTAAACTATTTGTAAATGTACCGTAATTTCACTTTATTCTTTTGAAATGTAATCATTGAGCCTAGCCACGCCGTTTGTTGGTAAATATAGCTCAAAACAAAACAAAACAAAAGGATTCCGATGACTAATTGCTCGAAAATAATAGGGAAAACCCCAAATGAATGTTTTACTATTATAACCACTGGGTGTCGCTCCTAGCGCACATTGAAAGAGAGAGAGAGAGAGAGAGAGAGAGAGAGAGAGAGAGAGAGAGAGAGAGATTAACGAGTAAAGAGAATGTGCGAGTTAAGTGGGAGAGGGTAAAAAGAGAAAATGATAAGAGAGGATGGACAGCCGAAAAGAGGAAAAAAATAGATAGAGGGAGTGAAAGGTGGAAAATTAAGAAAGAGGGGAAACTCTTGAAACGCAGTAAACATTTCTCTGATTGTTACCGTATCAGTCTTTGAAATCGTTTTCGTGTTTTAATCAGGGGAAATTATGGAGCTTTCACTTCATTGAGCTGCTGTATATGAGACGAACTCATGTACGACGAGGATAATTCGCTGCTCGGGAAGTGGAAAGCAGAATAATGAGCGGTTTTCTCCGTCACGGTCGGGTAAACTAAACTAACGCGGCACCCGAAATCAAACAAGCGGCCAGTGTTTACCCGCGCGGCCCTAAGCGCTAATTAGCGTGGAAAGAAAGATCTCTCTAATTGTCGTGTGTGTTTGTCTTAATCACGATTTATTCGCTGGATAATACGAGTCAGACGATAATTGCAGGTTATGAGCTTAATAACATATGAAATGTGGATGTGGGAAAGACTCGATCGCTTAATCCCCCGGTGCTGAAAACATAGCGAAGCCACAGAGACGTTATTTTTTATTAATAAATGACACTGAAAAGCATGTTGTGATAGGAGCGTCTATTTAAGTCTATTCTACACAAAATAACTGATTTTCCATCTGTGTGGAGTTTGCATGTTAACCTCATGCTTGCATGGGTTTCCTCTACTGTTGATCTATCTATCTATCTATCTATAAATCTATTTATCTGTCTATCTATCAATCAATCAATCTGTCTATCTGTCTGTCTGTCTCTCTATCTATCTATCTATCTATCTATCTATCTATCTGTCTATCTGTCTATCTGTCTATCTATCAATCAATCAGTCTGTCTGTCTGTCTGTCTATCTATCTATCTATCTATCTATCTATCTATCTATCTATCTATCTATCTATCTATCTATCTATCTATCTATCTATCTATCTATCTGTTTGTCTGTCTGTCTATTTATCTGTCTGTCTCTGTCTTCTATCTATCCACCCATGCATCCATCCGACCGTCTCTCTCCTCTCTCACACTATAGTGATATCTATATTTCCATCTTTCCATTCATCCATCCTTCCATCTATCCACCTGCCAGTGTTTTGCACTCGACTTTAAAAGCCCACAGAGCTAATCCTCAATTTTGCATAAAAGGTTCTCACATTAAACCGTTAAAGTGTTTAATTGGACCTGAATATAATGCAAATGAAGTCGACTCTGTTGTTCTAAGCTCTTCAGGAAGAGTAAAGTGTTCTTCTAGACTGTTAAACCAGCGTTAGGAACGCTTTGTGTGTGGAGAACACCGCCTGGCATTTACATGGCATTTAAAAACTCCTGAAATGATTTTAGATGGTCTCATCTAAATAATTTCTCCCCAATAAGGCACAACTTTATTTCTGAATGGCACGCACTGATTCCCTCAAATGCCAAACAATGGAGGCAAAGCTGTTTAAAACAGGATAATAGTAAAGCAAAGAGACTGACTGCATCTTTTCTGTCTGAACAGCAATTACATTTGCCTTTTCAACATCTAATTGAAAGAGAATTGTCACAGTTGATAATCATTTAACAAAAAAGCATAGAACTAAAGGTTGCATTTGTTTTTACACAAATACTAGTTTCTAATGTTCATTCTTGAATTAAAGACCTTCACTCTTTTCTGTTTTGTTTAACATGAACAACATTCTTGTTCACACCACGACAAATATCAATTGCTTTTCAAGACTTTTGTTTTGTGTTTATTGAGCAAATTCATTTCATTGGCAAAAAAAACAAAAACACAAAGGACTTGTAAATTCTCTTCCTGACACAAGATGGCACTTAGGTGATTTAAACCTGTGTCATTGGCTCCACTAAGAGGCAGAGTGACGTGCAACTCCCCAACCGGACACAAGGTGGCAGTGGTGGAATCCTGTCTACTGTATTTATAATTATCCCTCCAGAATTTGTGAATTTTGTGAAAGAGTTTGTAACGATAAAGTACAGACATGTATATATATATATATATATATATATATATATATATATATATATATATATATATATATATATATTGAGCTTAGAACTTAAAACAAGTTAGGTTGTGTTTCTCTATAGTAAATGTCCTGAAATAAACCGGACTCTGTCTTCATCAGTAAAACGTCTTTTATGCATTTTATGTTAATTTATATAATTAGTAAATGCTAAGTTTTATTACGTACCTTTACACTCACAACCTTTTTATTGCAAAGAACATTCAAGGAAAATGAAGATTAATCAAACTAGGAATAAATCTTCTAATAAATTCAGTCATTTAATTTAATGTAATTCAAACTCATTTACACCTGTTCACCTACCACAACGTCTGTAAATCTGTGTGTGTGTGTGTGTGTGTGTGTGTGTGTGTGTGTGTGTGTTCTCGTCGGCTAAAAAAAGAGAGACAGTGCAGCTTGTTGCTCTAAACAGGATATCTCAAACTTTATTTCCTGTGTAGAGGTGTACTAGGGGAGCAATCACAGTTAGTGGACGTCCATATTATTAGATCAAGTGCAACACAAACAAAACCAAAAACATTGTTTTTTTAATTACTAAGATTCAAACCGAAAAAAATAAAATAAAATCCAAACAGAACAAGCAAGTGAAAGGAGGGGAAAAATAGCGGGCGAGGAGAACAGAATCAGCTTTAATCGCCACGCTACGCTGCAAGGCCGCACACGCTTTGCATTAACATGACTGGGTTAGCTTTAGCATTAGCTCTCGCGCATCGATCTGAGCAGATTTAACACAATGATCCGCACAGGACGGAGAATAAAGTCTTCATTTGCCATACATTCAGTCCTGATTTGGCTTGAGCGCATCCGGTTGTGTTTACACTGAAAATAAATATTCTTCATCGATCTGGTCCCCATAAGAATATTCTAAACACTCATTTAAAATACATTTAAATAACTTTTTATTAACTACAATTGTATTGATGTGAACAAAAAAGAACATAGCCTTGGGATTCAAAGCCCAGTTGGGATATTCATTCTGGATTAAAAAAAAAAACAAAAAAGTGAATTCTTACACATGCCATAATTGAGAATATAAAGACGTGAGATGTGTGTGTATTCGCACGAGGCTGAGAGCAACACGCGGCACACCAATGCATGTGTGCGAGGCCTTGGATTGAAGAATTAAAGGGACGGGGGAGAAAACAATAGTGTTAAAGATTAGCTTTAAACCCCTGAAAGACTAGAGTCCATCTGAGCAGTGAGGACGGGGAAATGCACACCAGACAAACCGAGGTTTCACACACACATTTGCCTCACGTCAGACGTTACTCAGATGGTACAAAAAGAGTTGCAGGATTGTTTACAGGCTCAGAGCAGATTCAAAATCTCTTTGTCTCCATCTGGATCACAGGCTGCTCTACACACACACACACTCTGCATTTATATCGTAGTGGGCTCCCAACATTGCTTCAATCCAAACCATCAAAATTTCCCTTCGTCCCTTTGCCAAAACTCAACCGTAACTTCAGCCCTAAAATCCCACCTTGACCGTGAAAAAGGATTTTGAATATGTAGGGCATAGCCAAAGGTTACCACAAGGGCACACAAGTGCCCACTAGTTTACACAGGTCTCCACCAGGTCACACAGGTGCCCACAACGTCACACAGGTCCCCATCAGGTCACACAAGTCCCCACCAGGTCACCCATGTCCCCAGAAGGGCACACAGGTGCCCACCAGGTCACACATGTCCCCACCAGGTCACCCATGTCCCCACAAGGGCACACAGGTGCCCACCAGGTCACACATGTACCCACCAGGTCACCCATGTACCCACCAGGTCACCCATGTCCCCACAAGTTCATACAGGTCCACACCAGGTCACCAATGTCCCCACAAGGTCACACAGATCCCCACTAGGTCACACTAGTTCCCACCAGGTCACACCAAGTCCCCACTAGGTCACACAGGTCCCAACTTTTATCAAAACAGAATCTGGGGCCCCACTTTGACATAAATGCCTGTACACACTCACACACACACTGCTCAGCAAAAGATCTAGAACAAAACCAGCTCTATGTAACAATCGATTCAAAAGGCAATATTTGTCATTCTGACGCTCGTGAGAGTCTGAAATAAATATGCTGTATTCTCTTTGCGATAGCGACAGAGCTGTGACTCCGTCTTGACTCTTTTGTACAGTATATACACACACACACGTTTCACACCGTCACACAACCACGAGCCCAGGACCTTGATATTTCGCTTCCCTTCATAAGTGCTGCTGTGACAAACAACAGATACTGCCTTTTATTATTATACATGTGCAAAAACAAACTAAAACGTTCAAATGAAACTTGGAAAATCGAACCGACGGTCAAACAAACAAACAAACAAACGTCTGAAGATCTATACAACCTCTGTCGACTACGTTAATGGAGGGAATTCTGCGCACTATATACAGACAGGTTAGCATCCATGCATTGTCAACATGAAGCACATTAACATTCCAAATATGGACATGGCAAACAAGAGAAAGGGGCGGGGCTGGGGATCACAGAGAGCGATGCAGCCACGCCCTTGTTTATAGACACACCCACTGGTGGCAACGACAGAGCACAATTTAGATAATTGCAAGGCTCTGCTGTGCCAAAGCAAATACACAAACAGTACAAACCATTGAGAACATGTACAGCTCCGACGCCTCGTGTGGTGGGACGCAGCTCCGGCTCGCCACAGGCTAGCAGCTAGCTAGCAGTGAAAAGTCCTGGCAGAACTCAAGAGTATGGCTGTAATTCACAAAGTTCCACCGAATCAATATCAATCCAACTCGTCTTTACTGGTTAAATATGAAGCTTCAGGAAAACAAGTCTTTAATGGTCATTTTTTTTTGTAGTGTCTTTCCGGTAGCGTTAGCATTAGCAAGCAGCAGTGGATCATCTTCGTCTGGGATTAAAGGTGGTTTCCTACACAAATCGTCCTGGATCTGATACGCTTGTTATAAATGTTTAGAAAAAAGCCATTTCACCGCTTCTAAATGTCTTGTACGCTTCTAAACTCACGCTACTGAAACGACAAACCCAACTGGATCTAATTTTGCCAGGTTTCATTAGGCTGGATCCTTCCGTTCAGGTTGCCGACAAGGACATTTTTGGTGTGGGTAAGAAAATACAAAACCAACTTCCAGGGCCGTGTGGCACTTCGCAGGTTTCCATACGGGGGAAAAAAACGTTCCTTTGGCAATCAGAAATGCATCCAAGAAAAATCAAACCATTTGAGTTGAAATGTAAGGAGAGTGAAAAACCCATCGAGCTTTGCAAAATAGAGCTTTTAGTGGTAAATCCATGCTAATCTACGATCTAAAATTTCATATTAAGTTGAGTTTCGCCTTAAAAACGACCACAAGGGGTGATATTCTACGAGACCAATCCAGCTCCGCCGTATCCCCATCACTGAAGGACACACGGATAAGCCGCCGAGCATTTAACCTACTAGAAGTTTCTACGTCGTGTGGGATCGAGAAACGTTGCGGCGATTGGCAATATTTCACTGCGAAATAGTCACGTTCATGGAAAGTAACAGTCATTGTTGTAAACTCTTGAAATGACGTTGGCAAAACCGCACTGGAGCGCGTTCCTTCAGTAGAAATCGATTGCATAAATCTCCATCGGTGGCGCAGTGCGTTCACATTTTCAGACTTCTTAACTCTTAATAGCACTTCATATGTTTGAGAACGTCAGGCCGGGCGCGGGAAAATCAAAAGTCTTGCACTAGTGCACCTCTGGTCTCTAAATCCTCATGCTGGGAGAGAACAACACTGCTTCACTATCGGACTGTTTGAAAAAAAAAAACTGCTCACAAGGACTAGTTAGCTAGCTAGGCCCTCACTAGTAACGGGCTAACTTTAAATCAATAAATCGATAAACGGTGTCAACCAGGAAGTCCACAATAAGCCCAAATACGCGCAAGAGCCACGGAACCACATTTCCCAGAGGTCCGTGGCAGGGTGAAGGGAGTCTGGTGCCACAGGTTTAAAAAGCACAACTAGAGTAGTTAAAGGTACCAACAGTAGCTTTTCATAGTGTTATTTGATCTCGGAGAACTGTGGTTGCCACCCATCCAAACAATCAATGTCGCACACACAACGCTGAAGGATGAAGATGGTCTGCAGAAACCAGTCCGATGAAAAATATTCGCCTTCCCCCGGAGTCTTCAGCGCTTAGCCAACGTGTTTTCCACAGAATGCATGAACATGTTTGTCACCGTGTGAAAGTGTGTGGAGTTCGGAGTGTGTGTGTGTGCGTGCGGGTGTGTGCGTGTGTTTAGAAGCCCTTGATGTGGCAGTAAGCCTCCAGGGAGGAGAACAGGATGTAGATCAACCACAGGCTGACGAAAAGCATGGTGGTTAGCGCTTTAGCAGTCCGCGGCCCCCCCAGCTCGCCACCGATGTCGGGCCGGCGGCGGTACATCAGCACGGCCACGGAGACGAACGCGAAGATGGTGAAGAGGGTGACGGAGAAGGCCAGGCTGCCCGGCTCCACCCGGAACTCATGACCCCTGGAGTTGTGGTAGATGGCGGCGATTGACCAGGCCACGCCGATGCCCAAGAAGACGTTCACCGCGTTGCTGCCCGTCACGTTTCCGATGGAGGCGTCGGCGTACTGATCCTGTATCGCCGCCACTTTACTGGCGAATGTGTCTGGAAAAGAAACCAGATTAAAAAAATGTAAAAATACTGCAACATTTAACCATGTAAAATATCTAATGTGCGAGTTGTTAGATCAAACTATTTTTCAGCGTAATTAGATCAAACGTCTAATTCAAGATCAACTAACGAGTCAAATAATCAATTATTGTTTTTAGACAGTACAATGGGGACATTTTTTGTGTGAAATACATTATTTTTACATTTTAATATTTACAGAAATACAAAAAGACACATTAATACATAAAATAAATTAACAAACAAATGAGTATCACCCAATAATTTAAATTCGCCATGATTGAATAAAATTGTGTATAATACGTAAAGCATGTATAAACATATTTAATATATAATCATAAATCACATTTGACTTTTAATCGCATTTAATTTAGCCTTTTTTAATTTAAATCTAATAATAATAATAATAGATAACACATTAATAATGGAAGTCTAAAAACTATGGACCCATTTGTGCATGCAGTACACAAACTCCTCTAAAACACACACACACACACACACACACACACACACACACACACACACACTTCAAAGTTGTGAGGACCAGCCAAAGGTCCCCACAAAAGCCACAGGTCCCCACTTTGGTGTATAAACCTAGCACTTGTGGTCCCACTTTGACCTAAATTCCCCCCTCCCCCCATTCCTAACGTCTCTTTTCAGTTACCGCTCTCGCTCGCTCTTCGTTTTGTTGATATGCTGAAAACCTCTTTGAAAATGTTGATATTACTCTTTGCCGCCTGCAGTCACAGAAAAACATATTTCTAATTTTGGATCTTGCTATCTTGCGCACACACTCTCTAATATTCACACATCCATATAACCCGATTTGCATTCCGGCTATGCATTTCAAGTATGCAACATCCAATAATTTGAAAAATTTAAAACTGCAGGACAAACCAAAAAGAGTAAAAGAAAACAATGTTTGAACTCTATGCCTATTCATGCTCTTGTTTTCATAGGGTAAGAATCACAGCTTTGCTTTAGGATGTTAACTACTCTATATGTGGTTATTCATACTGTTTTTACATTTTTTTACTCCAATTATAATTTTGTCAATTTTCAGAAATTATAACTGTTGAATGATGTCTGAAGTTATATTGTCATGTTGATGTCTTATCATTATATTTCTATTACAAAAAATCTCCCAAAAGTTCATCTTTTCTGAGTTAACTTATATACATATAGAAACCACCAAAAAAATGATTTGTAAAAATTATAGCAAAGGCATGATTGCCACGGGACTTAAGCTTGAATGGCGAATTAACAAGCCATTGAACATGAGAACTTTAAGATCCTACGGAAGTGAGCAGATGACTTTAAAAACAAATAATACAATTTTTTAATTGTACCGATATTTAAGTAGCCAGTGTAAGAAGCGCAAAATTAGAGTACCATGATCGTATTTGCGTCTAGTGTTTAAAACCATTATGTGTTTTAAGTGTTCTAGTGTTTTAAACCATTACATGAAATAAATTGAATAGAATTGAATTGAAAAAGCCTTTAATTGTCACACAGTGAGAAAATTGCATGTCACAACAGCAGTCAAAAATATGTTTAAAAAAAAACATTTATATGAGTTACAGTAATTTTTACAGTAATACAGTAATCCATTTCAAGGCAACGGAAGGGTAGAAAAGATCTAAATTCTGCTAAAAGCTGAAGCTGATATGAAATGGAATGCAAGAACTACACAAATGAATAGTAGACATCCAATATACTTCCATAAAGTAACACTACTGCACTACTGTGTTGTCGGCCAATGAAGTGACTATAAACACTAGAAATTAAATGTTGATCAATTATGGATGAGAATCTAAATATGCAAAAGGTGAATTAACAATCCAGGACGTTCAGCTCGAACCAAGTAATAAAAAGAAGAAAATAGTGGTACAGTGTGCTATAAAGTGTACAGCCCAACACAATTAATGCCACAGAATCTAAATAATTAAACAGTGAAAGTGAATCAGAAGTATATGCGCCATTAAAAGTTCCATGAAATGTAATACGTTTAAAATCGTTGGAAGGA
Organism: Paedocypris micromegethes; assembly: GCA_028031935.1. NCBI lineage: Eukaryota > Metazoa > Chordata > Actinopteri > Cypriniformes > Paedocypris > Paedocypris micromegethes. The sequence goes on along the minus strand of CM051497.1, from coordinate 26,270,493 downwards.
GCATCACAAACACTTTGCGGCTTTGGCTAATTTGTATCCCCGAGGTGACAAAGTCTGATCGCTAATCACCAACCAAACAGGAAGTGCACAGCTGGAAGCCCAATCTGATGGAGATCTAGCAAGACTGCTGCATTAAACATCTGTCCAGAAGAGAAGGTTAGACACCGAGTCTACAAATCACGTTAGCACAATTAGCACAACGCCAATTAAACGCACAAAACCAAGCGGAAGACGAAATTCGTAGAATAAAAACATCCATCTCGCCGTCTTGGTATGTGGCTGTAAACAACAGCACGGAAGAAGCGGTTTCCATAGTATCACCATGGAAATACGCAGTCAAGGCCCAGCTAACGCTCAGTCTGGTGTAAAGTTCTGCCAAGGTAGCTGGCAGCGCGTGGACGACAACTGCCGCTCATGTGGGCGTCACGGCCACGAAAACCACGTCTGGGAAATACATCGGGGAGCTGTTAACTATCACGGAGTTAAAATGGAAGCTTCCAGACTGTCACGGACTTTGAAACTGTTACCGAGCTCAACCTGCTAGCGTCTGCGCGCGGCTTCTCGTAGCCCTTTGGATTAATAGAGGCCATTAATAATTGAAGGCAGGCTAACTGCGCCAAATCCCTCACTGGCTGATGTATTTTCACTTTCTAATTGGAGGTTCCGCCGTTGTTTTCCGAGTAGCGTTGGCTTTCTTGTCTCCGCTCAGATTGACGCGTCTGCTAACTGTCTGCTAACTAGCACGACTCTGTCATATTCTGATTAAAGGTGAGGACGGAATCAACAGGCGAGACAAAAACAACCACTGGAAGAGAAACTGATTTTAAAACGCTGTCAGATTTTATTCCAGAAGTAGGGCTGAAGATATTTTAGGATTAATGCTAATGGATGCTAGCATGTAGCCGCTGCACACGTTTGATGACGACGCATGAAAGCCAACCAAGTCACGGGAAAACGATTTTCCACAGTTAGAGACGAGCAAAAAAAGATCAAATCACTGAGGGAACGAGTGAGGAAAAGAAGAAGATATACATCATTGAAGAGAGTGAGAGAAGAATGGATTTAGCCTTTTGCTCTCTCAGCGCTTCTCGAGTCGTCCAGTGTGTCTGGAATATTAAACACAGGGAACATTCCGGCAAATCCTACTTACAGAGTGTGTGAGAGTGTATTAGCATAGTGAGCGGCACGTTTTGCCCGCTTTATATATACCACTTATTTGACTTATGAGGGAGATATGATGGCAAGCAGCTTAACTTTATCGCGTAATATTAAAATACGCTATACCTGCATATGTGACTATACATGACTGTGCAGACATCCTAACGCTAATTCTTACAAAGTCATGCATTTCTGAATCACAATAAAACAAAGAGTGAGGTGGAATTCATTTTCTTTTTGACTGGTTAGCCTAGCCTAGCGTGTCTAGGTTTGCGTTGTTTGCGTTTTCATGGTTCTCACAAACGGTCTTGTTCATATTTTCAAAGGTTTTTCGACAATATTGTTTAAATCACTCTACGGCTGATTCTAGTCATGTTCATAATAATTATTCGTAATAATTTTTTAACTCAATCCAGCAGAACTTTCGGATTCAAATTGCTCAGTTTTGTAAAAGGATGAAAATATCTGGTTGTACACAAAAGTTTGTTATACATTTGTGAACGTATTTGTTTGTAAAATACATGTTTTTCAGCAAGTTAATCTACACCGTGTTGTGTAGAATCATTGTATTTTCCATTTTATTTTACAAATGTATACCATCATTAATGTACACCATGTCCTAAAGAATCATTTTATATTTTCCATTTTATTTTAAAAATGTACGTATACTACAATTAAAGTACACCATGTTCTATAGAATCATAATATTATATTTTACATTTTATTTTACAAATTCTATACTACAATTAAAGTACACTATGTCCTATAGAATCATGATATTATGTTTTAGATTTAATTTTGCAAATGAAGAACACAATTAACGTACACCATGTCATATAAAATCATGCTATTATATTTACATTTTATTTTACAAATTTATACTGTCGTATAGAATCATTACATTATTTTTAACAGTTTCACTGGTATTGAAAATCATTTCACTCTACGGTTTGCCACACGTAAGTAAGTGTTTTTGGTTTATTATATAAAAATATAATAAACCGGACTTTTATTCTATTATTATATATTTTTTCTGCTCACCTGGCACTGAAGTCCCCAGAGCCACAAACACCACAGCAGTGACTGAGTCCTTCAGCCCGATGGTGCAGCCGAAGTGGGATGCCAGATCCCCGATGAAAGCCGTCAGGACGCCGATCATGATGATAGACACCACGAAACACGCCCACCCGTTCCAGTAGTCAGTGGGTGGGACAAAAGCAAAGAGAACCTTCCAGAAGACGGTGAGGAAGTGCATGACATAGTCGAAGCAGGAAGGAAGCTTCTCTTCACCACACTCTTCATCATCATCATCTTCACCTGTAGGGAGAGATTGCAGTTGCAGTTAGATAGCAAATACATGGGTTTCCTCTGAGTTTCCTGGTTTCTCCCATAGTCCAAAAAGTTTTTCGTGAGAACTGGAAATCTGCCCATATTGTGAAAATGTGGGTGTGGGTGTGTCCTGTTCTGTGATTGGTTGGCCACCAATCAGGGGGGGTGTCCTGCCTTTAGGCCCAGAGATGCTGGGATTGGCTCCAGCAACTCAGATAATTGATCTTGGTTTTTTCATTATTTAGTTGCAATTATACAATAACATTTAAGTTCTGTTCTGTTCTGTTCTGTTCTGTTCTGTTCTGTTCTATTCTATTCTGTTGTGTTCTGTTCTGTTCTGTTCTAGTCTATTCTAGTCTGTTCTATTTTATTCTAATCGGTTCTGTTTTATTCTGTTTTATTCTATTATAGTCCGTTCTGTTCTATTCTATTCTGTTCTAATCTAGTCTGTTCTATTCTATTCTATACTTATCTATTCTTGTCTGTTCTGTTATATTCTAATCTAGTCTGTTCTATTCTGTTCTGTTTTATTCTGTTCTATTCTATTCTATTCTATTCTATTCTATTCTATTCTAGTCTAGTTTAGTCTAGTCTGTACTGTTCTAGTCTGTTCTGTTCTATTCTACTGTATAACTCCAGCCTCCTCACACTCATATAATGTGCTGGATAAATAAACTTTAAAGTTGAGATAAAAACATGTGCTCACATGTGTGTGTGTGTGTGTGTGTGTGTGTGTGTGTGTGTGTGTGTGTGCGATGTTTTAAGGCGTGATTAGATGTCAAAGGATGTTGGAGAACCCAGGCGGGTGAAACAGCAGATCTCAACGGATTTCCTCACTGTTTTTAATTCTCATTAAAAGGATTATTGATCAGAAGGCCTTCAGCTCTTAGAAAAGACTCCACGGGTCATTACAAACAAGCCAAGGCGGGTCAGGGTCATGCCGATGAATAGAGATTCAGATAAAATACAACAATGCTGCACGATAATTCCTCAGAGTGGGCGGAGTCAACTTAAATCCCACAGCCAATGGCATCAATAACTCTAGCGGCTTTTTATTTATTTAACAATTGTTTTTTGACGTGTTTTAGGTTGTGATAAAAACGTTATTATTTATTTTGTATAATTTACTATTGAGCGCTGTCCCTCACACCCAATAAGGATCCAGAATGGAGACCCGGTTGATCGCTCTGTGTGGTGTTTGTATGTGGGTCACGTGGGTTTCCTCTGGGTCTCCGGTTTTCCTCCGACAGGCCAAAAACATTCCGGAGACTTGGAGACCCTTTATTGCTCAGGTCTAAGTGAGTGTGTGCGTCCCACTCTGATTGGCCTACAATCAGGGTGTGTCCTGCCTTCAGATCCAGAGCAGGGATTGGCTCTCTCCATGACCCAGTAATGTAAAAGAAGTTAAAATAATGTAAAAATTAATAGATTTGCTTTAGATTTCTAGTTACAGCGGTGTATTATTTTAGAAATTTTATTTTATTTTCAGAATAAATAATTAACTGAGAAAGTTGACTCAAATTGCAAAGTGATTTGACCTTAAAATTTACAGCATGATTCAATCAAACCATGCAGCTCTAGAAAAAAATGAATGAATAACTCTCTATTGATATAAAACTGTGATTGTGTGGAATTAATCTGCAAATCTCTGTGTGTTTTATTAAGATTGTGAACAAATCAGCCGTAATATCACGCAGGACAGGACTGATCTCCCTGATACAAATCATCTGTGTGTGGAGCACGAGTCTGACATTTAGCAAAGCTTTTCAACTTTACACTCTAAAAAATACTATCATCATGCGCAGACCTTTTCAGAAGCTGCGTGCCGGTATTTGTGCAGAATCAATGTATTCCAAAGTAAAAGCATGGGGAAAAAAAAAACATGTCACATCTTCGGTGGCATTTGATGGAAAAGGTTCCGCTTGTCCATTTCCCGTCAAATTACTTCTGCGCGGGTTTTTGCTTCTGTTAGGAATCCATTAATCCACATTTCACGGTAGGGAGGACGATCAAGCCGCTTCATTCTGACAAACAAAAGACGAATCCTTACAAACGAAGTACGAATATTAAATTATTTTGGAATAACTTGGGCGTTTTCTGTTATATTATCCATTTTTTACTCCGTGTATTATTAATTTGACTATTAATGACGTTAATTTTTTTATTGTATTATTTATTAATTGTTCAAATGTTAATGCATATTTTGTTAAAACATGTAAATACGTTTTCTAATTCTAAATATGCAATTAAATAATAGTGTTTTGTAATATTACATTTTATATTCTATAATTTAGATTTTGATGTATTATTTTTTTGTATTATTTTTCATAAAAGCATTATTTAAAACTGTATCAATTCATTATTTCTTCGTTTATTAATAAATTATATCTTTGCTTTGACCTTTCTTAATAATGCAATTGTACATAGCAAATTAAATAATGGCGTATTCTAAAAATGGAGAATAATTAATTGTTAATAAATAATACAGTTTCCTGGATTTTTTTTCCATACTTTTCAGCTTCTGAATTCTGTATATGCATTTAAATAATCATATTTTGATCTCTGACCTTTTCTACTATAAAGTATTATTCATTTTTCTGTTTCATTTTTGACATTTTTTTCATTCATGTTTAACTGTATTTATTTTGCCATATTATATATTGTTATGTTTGTATTATTTTCTATAAATATTTATTTATTGCTACATTTGTATTATTATTCATTCCTGTATTATGTATGATTATGTAAGTATTAATAAATAGTATTAATAATGTTTTACTTTTTTTTCTTGGACGTTTCTTCCATTTATTCTGCATCCAGATTCTCAATTTGCGAAAAACCCTCGAACAAATAGTGCGAGTGAAGTGAATGAAAATACACGAAGGCTCATTTATTTTTCTGCTCCCAGGGCAGACGACAGTCTTCAGTAATGTGCAGGTGATTATAGGTTGAACCTGACAGCAAAAAGAGGAAACACACACACACACACACACACACACAGCGGAGCTTTTAACCTTGCTTTGCCCCAGAGCTCAAATTGGCACACCGAGAGGTGTTCAAGTGTGAATCACCAAGTCACACACACCTGCTCCACAAACACACAAACACACATCCAGAGCAGAAGCGCCTGCGATCATCAGTTTCTCAGGGCTCGTGCTGCGACTTCTAATAACCTCAGAGAGACCCCAGCAAATTTCCTTCTCTCACCACATTTATTTTTTTTCCCTAAGACATGAGCGAGCGAGAGAGAGAGAGAGAGAGAGAGAGAGAGAGAGAGAGAGAGATAGAGTTGAGTCGTGAAGCAGTGACCACCAGGTGGCGCTTTCCTGCAAGCTAGAGAGCTCAAGAGGTCCAGAAAGACGGGGAAAAATTAAAGGAAAAGTAAAGTGAAACCTTTTTTTCTCCCTTTTTAGGCATTTACATTGTTGGCACAAGCGTTCTGATTTTCATTGTTCATTGGTACTCAATGATCTTATTTTATTGTTATTTCATGCTCATTCATTGACATTTATGCATTTCATATACTTCACTCTTTATATTTAACTGTAGCTATATATTTATATGTCACGTTCTTATACTTTTTACTCTTTTCTTTTGAGTTTGTATTTATTTCTTAATTTCTAGGTAATTTCTATATCTATATACAGTATAAATAGAGTGTATAAATCATGAGTGTATAAATAATTTAAGTACTGTATAGAATATGATTTGGAACCTGACTTGTGAAGTGTGTGTTCTTACAGAAAAGAGAAAACACACACACACACACACACACACATACACACTGGAGCAGTGGTCACTTTTATGCCAGTTTTAACGCCCGTTCAGCCGATCGACCTATTGAACCGAGATTCGAACCCGCGACCTGTCGGTAACAAACCCAGCTCCCTCCGCCTAGGAAAAGAACAGTGAATGTAGAAGAATGTAGATGCTCACCAGCGCTGACGGTGATGGCCTCAATAAACTGGTCCCTCCAGCTGTTGGTGCCAACCAGAAGAGCCAAGTTTGTCTTTTTAATCAGCTTATCAACTGTATTCTGTAACAAAACACACACACACACACACACAGAGATGATTATGATGTGTTTTCCAGAACATGTGAATATACATCGGCATAAATATGCATCACACTCCAGACGAGACCGCTGAGTGCTTTCGACTGCTCTGGTCTGTGTGGGTCGGAGAACGTGAACATCTCTGCGGTGTGTGTGTGGGATAAAGTGCGTGCGTGTCTGGATGTGATTTAGCCTGAAGTGTGTGTAGGCGACGGATGAGAAGGCAATGTTTAAGACCCTCAAACAGCCGTGATGGGCCGCGGTTCTGCAGGACTTGGAAAAAAGGCCCTAAGTTAATACGTCACGTGACTGATGAGCTTCATTTCTGTAATCCTGGGATTGAATAATCTCAGAACCTTAACGGACCCGCACCTTAAACTCATAAGACTCCTCGATGATGACCTCCAGCCTGGGGTGGTCGCCCAGCATCGGCTTCCCCATTTCAGCGATGCGACGCTCCTCTTCTTCCTCGCCCGTCAGAGGCTCTTCCTCTTCATTTCCTGCTTCTTTCTCCTCGTCTGAAATAAACGATAAAAGGGCGGAGCTGAGAAGGCAGGAAGCAGGCAAGGCATCTTGGGTTTCAGCTCATCAGTCAGAGCGTGTGTGTCGATCGATACTGTGGGTGTCTGCGGGAAAACTAGATGATGCTTGGCTTTAATAAAAATATGGATGTTGCCGAAATGATGCAACGATAAAAATAATTCCGCTCTGTGGGTTCAGCTCCTAAATTTGGGAGAGACATTTTTAACCACTGTATGATGGAGCTCCCACGAGCTGGATCTGTTGTACTTTTCTTATCTGGAGTTCTAGATAAGGGGCTGGGAGGGATAAAAGCCTGATTATGTAATAAGGGTTGCCCCAACTCACACACACACACACACACACACACTTTCAGATATTTCAAAGTGGAGTCTCACGACATAATACCCCCCACCCCCCCTCACATACACTAATCCTAACATTAACCTTAATCTTCACAGTCCTAACCAAAACTAACCTTGGTTCGATAATCCCATCTTGACCCTCAAATAAACCTTCCAAGTTGTGGAGCCCTGACCAAGGTCCCCACAAGTGACCATAGGTCCCCACATTACATAAAAACCTAGTCCTAGAGGTTCAACAGTAATATAATTGTTAGAACACACACACACACACACACACACACACACACACACATACACACAAACAGGCACGCACGCTGGCAGAATCATCGGTGTGGGGACCAATGATATAACACATTCCATCTCCCTAATCATAACATTAACCTTAATCTTCACAATCCAAAACCAACCCAAAACTCAGACTAAATCCCATCTTGACACTCAAACAGACCGACAAAGTTGTGGAGCCTATACAAAGGTCCCCACAAGTGACCATAGGTACCCACTTGACAAAAAAATCTAGTCAATTAATCTAGAACAATTATATCATAGTCGGGTCCCACTATTGATTTATAAAACAATACTGTGACCCCAACCATCAAATAACACCCCCCCCCTTACCTTAACCATAACAAAAACTTTATTTTAACCTCTGTCCTAAAATCCTACATTGACCCCCCAACGGGACATCAAAGTTGTCCCCACAAGTGACCATATGTCCCCACTTTACATAAAAACCTAGTCTTTGAGGTCAGTGATTGAATTACAGTTGTTATATAATTGTCAGAGCGTGCACACACACATACACACACACACGCTGCCAATCAAAGTTGTAGTTCACAGCTAAAGGTCCCCACAAGTGACCATATGTCCCCACTTTGCGCTACAAATCTAGCATTTTGGGCCCCACTTTGTGCTAAATGTCTGCACACACAAACACACTCACACACACTTAATGGAGTGACAGGGAAAAACTGAAAAACAGCAGCTGAAAATCAGATGAGGTTTGGTAAAGAAAAACAATTAGGTTACATTAGTCACACATAATCTGACACACATGTTAACACTGCTGGGGTAGAGGAGCTCACACAACGTGCAGAATGAGATGGAAGCTTCTGTTTCACGCCATGTTTTTTTTGTTCCTGCCCTTATTTCCATTTTCCTGACCCGCGTTGGCTTTACAATACTTACAAGCAGCAGCCGTCATAAAGCAAGGTTATGATGACAGCGTTCCCCAGCTCAACACAAACACCAGCCCTATAGGCAGAGAAGATGAAATATCTAATGGAACATATAAATCTCACACCACAAATGAAGCAGGAGACATTGCTGGAAGATTCCGCAGTAACTGGCCGAGCGACTGTGGCTCGCACCTGCCTTGATATTTCATCTTTAGCGTTCTTTCTCTCTCTCGGGGTAAATAACGTGTGATATTTCACAATTACATTCATTTTCAGTTTGCCCATGAAATACACTTTTCAACTCCCACCATTTTCACTTCTTTCGTAATCATGTTTTATGTACTGAACCCACATATTTTCCGCAAATTGAACTTGTGGATGTGGATTTTCATCCTAGTTCTGGGAAATGACTAGCTTTATTCACAGATTATTGTATTTTATCATGGAATTCTTCTCTGCAAACTGTAATTGTTGCCTTTATTTTTCGGTCAGTTTCACTCTGTCGTCTCTCTCAGACTGATGCTTTGCTATATTTAGCAGCTTGACAAAGTAACCTGGCTCTTTTTGAGAATCTCTCATTGTGTGTTTAATGAGAGTGACTATTTATAGCCTAAAGAATTTCAAAAAGCTGTGTAAAGATAGTGTAAAATGAAATAAATATTTGGGGAGGATTGTATTCATAAAATGTCGAAACTTGTTCTTTCTATCAAAAAATATTTATCAAAGACTAAATATCCTCTAAAACGGCAGTTTAAAAGCTAATTACCAAGAAGAAAAGAAACTGACTAATTAGTATTGTGTCGTCTATCAAAAGCAAGTTGGGAAAAAAAAAACGCTTAAAAAAATAACTTGAAATATCTGAGAGAAAAAAAGAACAAACAAAATCACGACAAAGAATGATACTGATTGAAGAAAACATCAACAAAGAACAATTAAAAAGGAACAATTCATAAAGAGTGACAAAAAAACCCAAATAAACAAACCACTTCAGTCTCATGACATCTTAGAAAAATCAACAACAATCAATTGTTTAACGGACGAAAAAAAAACATAAAAAAATATTTAAAAAAATCAGATTGACATTATCATTCGTAGTGAGTAAGGGAAATTGTTTTTCTGGCTATTTTTATATTTCCGTAGCTACACCACACGTCATCTGATACGAATCTAAGTGTTTCAAGTTCTCGATCCCCTCGGTTTCGACCTTGAAAACACAACCATCGTTTTTTATCTCCACATACGGTGCATCTCAAACACAAGCGTCTAGGTTTTCAATCATCCTTTCCTTTAATTAACCAACATCTTCCACGTGCTTTTTCATCTTATTCAATCCCGTCTGTCCGTATCAAAGAGCGTATTAGAAGCAAACAGGCAGGGGAAATCACAGCGAATGGACCTGATTATTAATGGATCTGAAGACGGAGCTCAATCAGTTTGTTTTGTTAATCAGTGACGGATGAACGTGAGGAATCATCACCGCGTCCTGCTGCGTCTGAATGAATGAACACCTGATGTTCTTCTCATTAACTCTCTCTTTACCTTCAGCGTCTCAGATTATTCATCCTCAATAACCCGAATGGACCGGACTATCCTCGGTACCGAGTGCAATTTCCGGAAAATAAACACTAATTAAAATAGTAGATGAATCTCAGATTTGAGTCATTCGGTCATGTGAGACGCAATCTCAGCTATAGCTCTTATCTCTTCAAGGTTTAAAGACTTTTAAACGCATTTTGCTGACGTTTCCTGTTGACTTAAAAGATTATAACAAGAAAAGCCCAATCAAAGGAAGAAGCTACTTCTTTCTGAAAACATTTCTCAAGTGAAGAATCATTTAAAGAGATAAAGCTTGAAAAACATCGACTTAAGAGTGTTTTATGAGACGACGCTGCCAAATTGGCTTCATTAATATTTTACTCCCTAAAGAAATACAAAATTGTCCATTTCTACTCATCAACTTTTCTACAAGGCCTTCGGAGTCTGGACAAAAACATCACTTTGCTATTTGGGGTAAAAAAAAAAAAAATTGAGGCACGATTTGATTTGCGGTTTTTAGCTTTTTGGATTACGGTACAATCCGAGTGAAATGAAAGGTATTTACTGTTGTTTCTTTCCTGATTCGTCGTACTTTGAGAGTGAGACCTGATTGGTTCCCATCTTAATTATGCGCATACAAATTCAAAATTAATACGAATTCATAATCAAATATGAGTATAAACCAAGTGTCATATACATATGATGCATAATAATGTGTATGATGTAATGTATAACTAATGATGTAATGTAAGTTATAATATTACATTTTAAGTATTTTATGTATGTACACAAATACATAATACATATATATATATATATATATATGTGTATATCAAGAAGAATTATTATTATTAATAACATATATTTATATTATTATTATTATAAATTATATCATGCAACTATTATTATTAAAAACATTAATGTATAATATAATTTATATTATAAGAAAGTTTTAATATTTTATTAGAATTATTAGTATATACAGTATATTTGTTTATTACTACAGTATGTGTTCATACATTTATTAACATTTTTCACACTGCCTGATTATTTAAAAAGCTGTACGTTCTACTTCCTGTCCAAGAACTGACGTGGAAGAAACATCGAGAGCTAAACTTCACGCTTGGGTTCAGCATTGATCTTTAGAAGATCGGTGCGGACGTGACGCCGGAGCTACACCGACGAAGGAAACGTTCCTCACAATGTCATCGCCGCAGAAAAGCCGATAGATTAGCAGGAGCACCGGGAGAGAAAGAGGAGGAGAGACGGAAGGAGACACGGCGAGGGAGGAGAGAGAAACCTCTGTATTCTGTCCATCCTCTCCTTCTCCAAAGTGGCGTCTGTAGCTCTACGCAAAAGCTGCACTGCTTATCGTATTCCTCTCGATCGAGAACCCTGACTGATATCGTCTTCCTGCAGAAACAAGACAACAGGCGGGGGGTTGGAATAATGGATGCATGATGGACACACACACACACACACACAAGTGGACAAGCACACGGGAGGGCAGATGGGTATCGTTGGCCTCTACTTGATCCCGAAGAAAAGAGCGTTCGGCCTGTGCGTGTGTGATGCGAGAGCGATGTCCTCTGCAGATTTGGGCCACGCCCCCCACCTCTCTTCTCATTGGTCTCCATGAGCTGAGGGTCTCCGATCTCCACGAAGAAGCTCTTATTCTTCTCGTACTCTTCGTCATCGATTATCCTGATTTTTATAGTTTTGCTGGGGAAAAGAGAAGAGAAAGAGAAGGAGAAGAAGAACAGTGAGGAAAAGACGGGAAAAGGAAAAAAGCTCAGAAAGAAACCACATGCAAGAGTTCACAGCGAGACGGAAGTCGAGAACGATGGAGGATGCAGAGAAGAGAGAAAGCCTCAGCAAACACAACATTCAAACGGAAATGTATCTTCTATCGTTACTTTGTTTTAAAAAACATTATTCCCCCTATAAAGTAACAAACGTCACCAAAAAAAACCTCCCCGTGACCCAGAAATGGAATAAGTGGTAGAATTGGATGAGAATGGATGGATGTAAATGTCATTTTGCTTTTCGATGATATTACCAAAAATAATTAATTTTTTTCCAAAAATGGAAAAAAAATTATTTAAAAATGTAATCAAAATACACACACAAACACACTTGTAAATATATCGTACTGGGGTACCACCAAAGTTATGTATACAAAACAATAGGTGACCTCTAACCCCAACCATCAAAATACCCCCCCACTGATATTAAAATGCCATCTTGACCCTCAAACAGACCTTCATTGTGGGGCCCAAATGTCCCCACTTTGGTATTAAAACCCAGCATTTGGGACCTACAGTAAATGCCAGTACACACACATAATCAATCTCCAAAATAATGCTTACAGACTGTAAAATCTGAATCTTTGTGAAGATTTAGGTACATTTTCAACCTTGACACGACCTTCAGGTTCCACAGTATGAATCTGTAACTAATTGAATTAATTATATCATGAATGAAAAAATTATATTCAATAACATGGACATTTTTTTACGTGAACGTTCCATTTCACACAACAAAAGAGGAAAGTGACATAAAAAAAAACTGGATAATTGAAGAAAACGATCCAGCCATCGGCAGACATTGAATAATCAAAGACTTGAGATCTACGTATTTAATATTTAAGATATTTTTAAGATTAAAGATATTGGGTCGAATGAATGAATTAAATCTTGGCAAAAACATTGAAATTTAAAGTGAATGGCTCGTTTCACACACAACTAAAAGGAAAACGACATGAAAAAACGTTCGTCAAGAAACATCAACCCGAACGCAACAGATTTTCAAGTATCGATAAAGGTTTCAATTTGATTGATCAAAGACGGAATGTTCTGTAGTGTTTGAGATAATAAAAAGCCATGTTGTTTGCACAGGGAAGAAAGCTGAGCGGAAATCTGTCGCAGGAAACTCACACTGGCTTTACACAGCCATCAAGCTCCAGCGAAAGCTTTGCTTCCACGGCACGAGGAGAAGAACAATCATCTCAAGAGTTCCTACGCTGAGATACGCTTCAGTCCTGGATATCTTGTTGTTGGGAATTTTAATCTGATTACTTAACCAGGCCTTTTATTGTCACTTGTTATAACTTTCATACCAACAAAATGTGCAATATTTTTTATTTTATTTCAATATTTTTTTTGTTCATTCGTATTATCATTTGTATATCAACAATGTGCAATATTTTTCCATGCATATTTGTTTATTGTTTACCATTGTAAATGGTAAATTTACCAAAATGTAAATTTCTAATTGTTGGTACAAATAAAGCATTTTCTTGTTCTTCTTCTTCTTCTTCTTTCTTACCGCTAGCCTGCATTGAGATGAGAGTCCAGATGTGTATAAAACGCTTGTATAATCTTCTTTGCACGTCAAATAAACAAAAAAACAACAAAAGCACTAGTTAATGTCAGAGATCTTGCTTCCAAAATATAAAATAAGATTGTCTTCTCTCAAAATGGCGGTGAATTTATTCTCACGTAGAGCCGCCATCTTGAAATGAAAAATTCTGCAAATCTCTGAGATTTACATAATCTCGGAAGAACAGTGACCAAGCGACGTTATATAAACAGCTTTATAAACATCTGCCAGAGAGCAAAGCAAACAATTGCTATGTAACCCTGTTTTTACATTTATTACCAATATTGTATCATTTCTAGACATTTTTTGTCTGTAAAATGTAAAATGTGGCTCAGCTAACGGAATTGTCGCAGAACGAAACGGCTCTTGGCACGGATTAGTTTCGTAAATCGGGATAACACTGTACGTAGGTTCAGTCGAGGTCAGGCTACGCTGCATGCTAACGCCATATCAATAAAACATAGAACTGCTTTTACAATCCCACGCACGTTCTTCAAATGACAGAGCTTGGTGCTCTAGTGAGGACGGTGGACGCTTCTCTTCCTGGAACACTTGCTCTTCACTGCAGCTTCACGTGTTCCACCAAGCCTTCCAGCACTTTCTTCAATTATCCACAACTGATGACGGTAATAATCAAAGCAGACACGATTCTGAATCAGACTGGGTGATGATCATTACAAGAGCTCCTCAAGCCCAGAAACCAGAATCCGTCCACTTGTCCAGACGCCTAAACACAACGACATAGACAAACTGCCCGCAAACATCAGGAGAACATCACTGTCAGAAACATCTGTGGTGGAAAACCACGATAGAAAGACAGACAGACAGACGGACAGAAAGATAGACAGACATACATACAAGTAGATAGATGGAGACAGACATATAGATAGATAGATAGATAGATAGATAGATAGATAGATAGATAGATAGATAGATAGATAGATAGATAGATAGATAGATAGATAGATAGATAGATAGATAGATAGGAAATAATGAGAGAAGTTAGAGAAAAAGAGAGAGATGGGAGATAGATACAGATAGAGCGAGAGAGAGATGGATAGTTGGATAGATGGGTAGAGAGTGAGCGAGAGAAAGAGAAAGAGAGGGGGGGGGGCAGGTTGTTGGACAAATAGACAAAAAGACTGACAAAAAGACTGACAGACAGACAGACTGACAGACAGACAAGACTTCCGAGATAATAAAGAACAGTTTACTGTTCTATACGCTTTTGAACTCATGATTTAACTAAACAATTGAATTAACATCAGAATTCAATTGCCTATAGTGAATTTCTTTGTTTTTTATTCGACACCCAGAACTGTAAGAATGAGTGTGATCATGTCTAACGACTAAAAACAAAAAAGTAAAATAATACAAAAAACTGCCCTTAAAATCCCAGTCCATAAAAACCCCACAACACAACAGTCCAGTTTAGCCACTTCAGTAGTTCCCCGGTTAAGTGCTCACTAGGTTAAGTGCTCATGGGTTACGTATATCACTCCGAAAACCTCAGGATTCCCAAATGTATGAATTAAACATGGGTTGCGAATTTGAAAGATATTTTGGCTGTGAGGGTGATGTGAGCGCTCAATCTTAAGTACGCACAGGTTTAATTTGCATACTTTGGCGTACGCACAACGTCATATCGGTAATCCAATTCGAATAGTAAAAAAAAAACAAGGTCATGAATGATCATTGATCTGCTGGTGAGAGCGCGGCGGGCGGAGTCACTGATGCGCTAACCGTGCTAATGCTACGTAGCGAGCATTTACACACTGGTACAGTATGCGTGTGAAAGATGGCAGGGGCTACGTGTAGTCGCTCCCCCACCCACTGCGCCTGTCTCTCTTTAGCAGCTCAAATTCCAGCCTGCAGGAAATCAAAGCGCGCTTTAGATTAAGCCAAACGGGCAGGGGGCTTCTGGGATACGCTCAGGGCCGCGAATCTCTGATCACTGCGTTATATAAAACCACTGCAGTTCATGCCTGACCAGAGACGACTCGCTGACATCACACACACACACACACACACAGAAATGCTTTTCCATTTCTGGGTCATGGGGAGCTGGAGCCACTCCCATAAACTCTGCGATTGATTCCGGGACACGCCCTCTAGATTAGTAGATAACCAATCACAGAGGGGGACACACTCATTAGCATTTTTTTATTTTGAGATATTTTAAGACAGTATAAATATCTGATGACTTGTTGTTGCAATGTTAATTTAAATTCTGCATAGTGACTTAATTCCGCTTAGAGACTTTGCGTTGGTCTGGAACTAAGAAAAGCGCTATATAAATGAACTTGAACTTAAAAGCTGTGCAGTGCTGTTTATGATTAAATAATATAACAGAATAGAAAAGAATAGGCCTTATTGTCACTGTGACATATACAATTTAAGTTATATACTATACTATACATTATAATTACAGTCCAAAAATTGTAATTATTTTACATTTGCATACCATACATTTACGTCTTTACATTATGGTTATGTTTATTATGACGTGTGCTGTGCTATTTATGTCTTTGTTCATGCATGTTTATTTACTTGCTTATTTTTATGCATATTTACGTATTGCTTATTGTCTATGTGTATACTGTATTCGCTATTCTTCTTTATATTCTTTCTGTTGTTGTAAGATGCAATTTTTCCCGTTGTGGGACGAATAAAGGCATTTTCATTCATTTCGTTGTACACCAAATACTCCTTGTTTGGATTGGTAGAAATGGGAAACCCAGAGGACACCCACACAAGCATGAGAAGACTATACAAACTCCACACTAAACAAACGGGGCGCTTTAAGGCAACAACGCCACCGCCTGGCCAAAAATATAAACTATTCATTTAATGGAAATAATTAAGTTTCCATATATGTAATGATCAAAGCAGGTTGTCTGGACCAATCACGGCACAAAAAGCGAGCAAGGGACCTGGAAAAAACATTGCGACTTTTAGAATTGTGGAATAGTCTGGATTCCCTGAAGAAACTTGTGAAAAAGCAAGAAAAAGCTACACGCAACAACTCAAATCTCAAAGACTTCTGCAAAAATTGACAAATTCACAAATAAACGTTAAATGACTCTTTTAACAACATTTCCTTTTTTTACATTCCGGATAAAAGTCTGGATAAAAAAGAAGGAGTTTAAATTCCCAATGGAAACCACAACGTTAAGTTAAAATTTGAAGAGTGTGTCAGATCCAAGACCCATGCAGCCAATCAGGAGCAGAATCAGGTTTTCAATAGCACACACACACACACACACACACACACACACACACACAAACTTTCATCCACTATTTGCTCTGTGCTTAGCAACCACGTGAAAACTCTATAGACAGCCACTTTTTGACCGCCATTAACCGTGTGTGTGTGTGTGTGTGTGTGTGTGTGCTTATGTGAGAGAGAAAAAAAGGTTGAAAGCAAGATCGGGAGAAGTAAAGCAATCTCTTTAAAATTCAGATTGCGTCTGCTGCTTGACACAAAGAGGAGCCACACCAGATCAATACGCGTCGACTTGCGTATGTGTGTGTGTGTGTGTGTGCATGTGTGTGAGAGCGAGACAGAGAGAGGGAGGGACAGAGCGTGTTTACTGTAAATATAAGAGTATTTAGTCTTTTTCCAAGCCAAAGCAAGTCACAGGGTGATTCAATAACACGGCGGCTGATAACACGCTCTTCTTTGCACACGCTCAATAAATGTTTGGCAGAAATTATGCAAATCCGGTAATGGGGCACGTACTGTGTCCTTAAACCGCAAAACAGACAGAAATACTCACATTCATATTAAAAACGTTAAAAAAAGCAAACCCACTCAAACGAAAAGCCGGTTAATATATGAATGTATGAATAAATAACGGTATTGGAGTTACAGAACTGTTGTTAAGGTTTGCAAATAAGTCTGGGAGAATAATATAAAAAAAAATAATATAAAAATACACGTGTTCTTGTTCATGTGATTGGCACGCAGTGTTAGGTGTAACTTATTATTAAGTAATTCAAATACTTTTCCACTGAAATGGAAGTGTAACTGAATACTGTTCAATTTTAGGTAATTACAGTTCTATTAATAATGAACTTATAGTTATATTTATAATTATACTTATAATGAACTTGTTCTACATTGTAAAGTAATTAAATTTGCTAAAAATCATTATGTAATTTTTGTTGATTCATCTCATTGTAGAAGTTTACTCTGCCATTTTAAAATTGTCGTAGAGCTGGTGGTGCGCAATTTTTTTGCGACAGTTTGGATTTAAAGCCTCAAATTCGGCTGAAGCTACTGGCTGTTTTACAAATGCTAAATAATCATGTCACTTCACATTTCTGAAACAATCAGAAAGAAAACACTCTCGATGCTGCTGAATCTCTGTCTCATAGGTGCATTTATTGCTTCAGAATAATTATTTTTGTCCTACTAATAACTTCATTTAATACAGAATGTAATAAAGCTGTTATGACAAGGTCCATCACAGAAGAACACTTTTTTTTAATTAACGTTTATTAATTTGGTTACAGTCAGCACTTAAATTGTCAGATCACTGTTGTTTTCCAAATCAAAAGGTAAAGAAATACATACGTCCGATTTAAATCATTTTATTTAAAACAAGTTTAAAACCACCACTTCCTTTTGTTGGGTAAAAGAAAGGCGTGGCCCTTCTATCTGCCATTTTAAAAGTCTGGGCTTGTTTTATTTTGGGTAGTGGGTGATGGTGGATTTGATTTTGTGTTTATCATAAATCAAATGCATGTGGTGTACATTTATTTTGCGTATTTCAAATGTATTCCTGATTGGTCTAGAATTGTGTTTATGTTGCCTTTCTGTTAAGATAATGGAAATTATTCAAGGCTTACTTTAGTTTTTTTTGTCCCCCCTACAAAGCAAGAAATGTGATTTTTAGCCATTTCTGTTTTGGCGGGAAAATGGCCTATAAAAGCCAGTTTATCTTCTGTTCTGATGATTTAAACAATTTGTTATTTAAAGGTTCACGGGATTTTGAAACGTATTTAGATAAGTTACTTTTTCAGTAGCTAAGTAACTTTTCAGACACTGTAATATTTTAAATACGAAATCGTAAAGCAACTAGTAATTCATTACTTTTTAAAAGTAACTTACGCAAGACGGTTGGCACGGTTCCAATACGAAACATATTGGGAAATCTGACCAAGCCAAAATGAAAGTAAAGACTAATCCAAACACGACTTGGTTTTCTTCTTTGGCGGTATGAAACAATCATCCTTCTGCAATCTCGCCCCCCGGTGTATGTGTAAAAAACGGTGTAATTTCCGCCGCCGAGCGTGAGCCGGAGTGAAAAGCACACACAGAGACAGATAGTGAAGGTATCGATCGTGGTGTGTCGGGGTGAAATGAGAGCTTGGTGCAGAGACCTGCTGGTGAATAATGGAAAGAAAATGAGAGCGGAGGTAGAGAGTAAAAGGAAAAAAAAGAGAAAGGTCGAGGCAGAAAAAAGAAAGAACAGGGAGGGAAAAAAAGGTTGTGTGTGTGTGTGTGTGTGTGTGTGTGTGTGTGTGTGTGCGTTCTGCTTTACAATGAACATTACGGGGCAGTGAAACACTTAAGTGGCTTTTAATTCCGAACATTTCGATTTTTCAAGATGTACTGTACAGTTGCAAAAACCATTTCGGTTGAATGACAGTAGCATTTGTTTTATTTCAGTTCAGTAATATTCGTTTCTTTTCAATCCGAGTGCAATTCAAGTCCAATGAGCCTTGAAGAAAAAAGAAAATAAAAGATGAAGGCAAAAGGCGCAATACTTTGTGTTTACTTGTTGTTCTGCTTAATGTATGTTATGAATTGAATTTATAAAATGTGCAATATTTCCTCCACAAAAGTCGTTTACTTCATGTGCAGTCTTTTTTTTTACGCTTTTTTTAGTTTACTTATTCTATAGTATTAATGTGTATTAACTGCTGTATGGGTTCAATTTCTTGTTTGAATAAATGCAGTTTAGAGTTACATTTTTAGTAAATGTAATAAACAATAATAAATACATAAATCAGAATAAATGGTAATTACTTTTTAATCTGTCTGTCCGTCCATAAACTTTTCAAAGGGTTCCATTTGTGAGAAACAAACAGCACAACCAAAAAAACAAAAACAAACAGAAAAATGCAAACCTTTTCAAAGGGCCATCAAACATTTATGACACATTCTATTAAAACCGAAATGCACATTACATGCTGGTTGCATGTTTTCCTGATGCGTGCAAACTCCTCCATATGTGGTTGTTAAAATCCCGTTCAAAAGAATCAGAATTATCCCATTTATCCTTAAACAGAACATTGTCCTCTGACCAGACATGGTGGTGGTCCGATTAAAAGTTCACCACCCAGTTAAGTGTATGTTGGTTCTGCTCTGCACATCTACCAGGTCAAGGTGAATCCAAACGGAACCAAAGAATTTTGTTCTTGACATATTTTCGTCACAGGAGACGGGAACGACAGGAAGACCCAATTTCAGAACCCAAGCTCCTACGTTCCTTCCCTCCGTTGTGATATCTGGCTCACACCACCCGTCTCCCGTCCCCAGGGTGGGTTTTGATGGGCAGGTCGTAAGTGAGACAGTTAATTAGATTAATAGTGTCTGTGCCACAGGAGAATAATGTGTGTGTGTGTGTGTGTGTATGTGTTCCAGTCTTTGAACTCGGTAGTCATAAAGCATTTTTAATATTCATGAGCTTTGTTTTGGCAAATCATTAATAATGTATTAATTGAATAGGCGGCATTTAGTTTTAAATGGGAGGGTGGAGAGAACACAACAGTCCGTACGTGACGTTCTTACCAAAATGCTCTTTATACGCACCCACGCTTCGCAGCATCTTTTTGCACATTAACACGTATTTGCATATTATTTTCATGCATTTTACATTTTTATTTTGTGTTTATAAGTGACTCGGTTGACTCCTTGTGCTTGAGTCGTGGGGTTCGTCTCACATGCTTAAAAGTATTGAGAATTTTTGAGGATTGAGGATTGAGAAATTTACCAAAAGTGGGTGTGTCCCGCTGTGATTGGTTTACCACCAATTAAGAATGTCAGCTCCACGTACCCAAGAAATGGAATAAGAGGTAGATAACGGATGGATATTTTATCATCTGATCTGCAGGCATCCCCACAACATCACTGAAGTTCCCCAACGTGAACTCTACTCTTTATGCAAAATTCACTCCATTTTTAAATTGTCCCAGCAAAAAAAAAACGAGGGTAAAAGCAGAGTAGCCGCAAAATATGGCATTTTTCAACATGGTTTTCTTGTCATGTGTTTTCATTGCTGGTTAAAACAGCTTCATCCACAAATTTCCCTCGTTTAGTGATGAACTGATTAATAAAAGAGTGGACTTCTGGCTTCACTCTGTCTTCTCTCGTGGATGTGACTGCCATGGTGGGAATTTTACAGAAAGTTAAAGTTTACAGAAAGTTCTAACTTCTTAGTTACCGAGTGTTTGAAAACCCAGAGAGGATGTGAAGACCCCCAGAGGATGTGAAAAAAATCAGTGGTTCCCAAACATATTGGCATCCATATTTGCCAAAGGCTTTGGAATAAAACTACCGTGATAAGGGAAGGTCAGCCACACTTTCTACACCAGGGAGCAAAAAACGGAAAACAAATTTGTCCCCATGACCTTCGTGGTGGCTTCTGTCCTTTACTGTGCACGGCTCTCCATCCCTCAAGGTTGGACATGGACCAAGACTGTCTGCTGTTCCTCCGCGATTAACCAAAGCTGGAAGAGTGTCTATAAACGTTCAAAAAGACATTCAGACCTGTTCAATAGAATAACAAACCCAAATCCATCTATATATCTGCTGGGTTTATCGAGATGGTTGCTCTCTGAGTTCATGGATGAAGAATATGCTACATAAAAAGATTTTCTGTCCATTCTATCATCAATCTTTTTGGTGACACTATCATATCCATGGCAATCCAGCTAATGTTTCAAGCCGATCTTTGAGGAATGGAACCTTACAGATCAATAGGATTTTACACTTCATAGATGGTGGTGACGCAAAACCCACCCAAAAATGATCTTTGTCAGTTTCACTCTGTCTTCTTTCGCAAATAATATTTATTTTTGGTACAAACTGGAAAGCAAGTAGCTGCTTGCTACATTATTGCGACATATTCAACACTAATCTTTAATTACTGCACATTCATGCCTCAAATGTATAAGTCAGTTTCACTTTGTCAGCTTTCTATTGTGTGATTAAATGCTACTGTGTATTATTTATGAAGTCTCTTGGCTGCTCTTCTTTTGCTCTTCTTTTAATCTCTCAATCCAAATCAAAAGAATCAAACACTAACAACCGAGGAGACTTTTTAGAAGATGGAACCTGTCTATTCTCAGTTATGGTTCCTTGGAAACCCATATATGGGCATTTTTCCTGACGGTTGACCTTTTGAACCCTCCTCCTCTACAGATTTAGCATATATCAGCTCTGCTGTCAGAGCTGGACCACCAATTTTCTTGACTTCTGCTAGCACTTATACACAGAGCGGCTTGGCAAGTGTGTGTGTGTGTGTGTGTGTGTGTGTGTGTGTGTGTGTGTGTGTGTATGTGTGTGTGTGATTGATCCTTATCAAGTGTCTCTGATGGATCGTGCCGCAATATTGCAAACACACACTCTCTCTCTCTCTCTCTCTCTCTCTCTCTCTCTCTCTTGAGGGACTATAAAAGATGGCCATTGTTTCCGGG
The DNA here is from genome assembly GCA_028031935.1 of Paedocypris micromegethes. NCBI lineage: Eukaryota > Metazoa > Chordata > Actinopteri > Cypriniformes > Paedocypris > Paedocypris micromegethes. Next base: position 26,248,264 of record CM051497.1, on the reverse strand, counting down.
AAGAGCCGTGATTTCCACTGTTCCTTAAATTACAGTTCTCTGCAATGCTCTATTCCCCACACATCTGTCTCACACACACTCAGACAGATGCTGGACACTCAGCAGAGACTCGGCCAAGCAAGGTTCAAGACAACTGACAGCACACCAATCAGAAGGCGCAAGAGTCCCATCCCACCAGATCATTAGCCCACTAATTTCCGAACAATTGGGAGCAGATCGAGAGCAGACGAAGCCCATCAGCTCCAGCTCGCAGCGCTTGAGATAAGTCAACGCTGTTAGTGGCAAAGACACCAGCTTGTTTAGATGATCCTCATGTTCTCCGCCAGTCATGTCAGAACCAGATGAATGCAGCGCCAACACCTCCGGCTCAGGAAGTAATGACCTGAATTTGTGAACTGAAGGAGAGACAAATGGATTTGATTCAGTGCGTGACTGCAAGGCGAGCACAAACGTCCACGGGAAGGATCTCGTCGCTGGAATTAGAATAGATGGCGAATGAAAACAGGACGGTTTTCCGAAAGACATACGGGGTTTTCAGCCAATTTGAGTTTAAAAATCCAGTTGGTCGCATCCATGAATTCAACGTGCAAAAATATTTCCGAAGACACAGGCTAATTATTTATAGTGTCACAATATCACATTATTTTTAATCACTCGTTAAAATGGGGCAGCAAATGTTTGAATTTTTTCCACTTAAAATCATGTTTTCCAAATATCAATCTTTAATCTGTGCCATCCATAACAATAAAACCAACGCTCATATTTGTTTGAGAACATTTCCGAACAATATATGCTAATTAGTTCACGTAAGCTGAGAAGCAATGAGTATTTATGCTTTTTTAATCAGTACTGTAGGTATCCTCATATCAAAATAGAATAATACAAGTATGAGTATACGTTCAGCACATTTTTTTCTTCAGTTTCAGTCTTCTTTCGCAGATAAGAATAATAACAACTATTTTGTACAAACTGGGAGGCAAGAAGCTTTTTGCTACATTTGCTACAGCATGCTGTATTTAAAGTCAATATGATAAGAATATTAAAGCTAGATAACAACATTCTGCACATTCTTGCCTCCAATTTATACTTCAGCTTCACTTTGTTTTTATATTGTGTGACTAAATGTCACTACTGTATTTTTATATTTATTACGTATCTCAGCTGCTTTTATTTTGCACTTATGGAGATTAATGAGAAATATTTGATATAATAGTCGGTTTCTAGGGTTAATACACGGACGATATTTTCTCAATTAAGTCATATTTATTATAAAACACCCATCTAACCCCCCCCCCCACACACACACACAACCTGAACAAGAACCAATATTCTAGAGCGTAAAACAATTCCGCCTCTATATTTTCAAGATGGCCGACACCATCAAACCACTAGGAACGTCTCTTCCCCTGAGCGTTATCAGCCAGGCTGGGGTCAAAGGTCACACGTTGAGAACCGCAGAGGGAGAACATACTCATCACCCCACAGTAGATGCAAATAACCTGCAACTAGGTAATTAAAATCTCCATATAATGAAGTCACGCTTGGGCAGGGAGTGTAAAGCACAGGGAGGCAAAGGCCTAATGGTCTTGAGGAGCCTTGTGGTTTCCCCTTCTAAACTCGGGTCATGGCGCTGTAAGGAGAAGAGAAAAATTCTAAAGATGAATAGACTTGATCCCAATAATTGCCATCTAGATGCAAAAAATGTCCTCCTTCAGCGGAAGCATTGATTCCCAGCTGATCTATAGATGCTGTCCGTTGCCTGATCAATACGAGATACAGTCAAATTGAGTTTCAAACCAGACCACCACTTTTCTCTGCATTTACATTGACGTGATGATGTCATACAGCTGGTTTTTCCTATAGGACACAGACTCAGTGGCTAGACACACATGCACACACAAGTGTACATATATGTGTGTGTGCATACTGTATATTTACTGTATATTATATATATATATATATATATATATATATATATATATATACACGTAACATCTGTCTTAAAACACCATGGCGTTGGTCACTTGTTGGTCACAATAAATATCCGATAAATATACCAGACAAATAATTTACCTGACTATTTACTGAGCGAAAATAAAGCCAAACGTGTAGTTACAATAATAAGCACAACTCTAGGTTTGCTGTGCACGGGGGCTTTGAGAAACACTGAGAGAGAGCGAATCCAGCAACTCCAAATTGTCAGATATGAACTTATTCTTCGGAAAAGCCAATGGGAAGCTTGCATGTGTTGCGTGCAGTTCTTTAACTCTTTTTAAACTTTAAAATAAAGCATAAACACGTTTAACTGAACCTGTTATGTTGTAAGAAGGAGCAATTGAAGCAATTTGTCAAAAAAGCCACATGGGTTTTAATTCCTATTTAACTCAGTGCTAGATGGACATACACATTATTAATAATATTTTAATCAATCCACTGTGTCAGTATGATAAGCCCCATAGGACACAGGATATGTCAGAGCATAACGTCCGAGTCGCGTTCTATTAAAGATGGCTTTCTATTACAGGTTTAGAGCTTTTATACGGCATATAGAGTTTTCATCTGAAGTAATAAATTACCTTAAATAAATTGGATTATACACTTTTTTTCATAATGTCAACTACCATATAATTGTCATAATAAATATATTAATTATGTATTAATTATTTTACAAATGTATTTTACATGTCCTGTTTCACAGTTCGTCTTTGTTATTGACAATAAAATGTGTTATTACTAAAAGTGTGTTTTAGTCATATCTTTTTAGGCCTTTTAGGCTTTTTTAATTTTGCGGGATTTGTCTTTCCCTTTTCTCTTTTCTACTGTATCATGTACTGTACTGTTTACCTTATGACCTCGTCCTCTCCTAACAGAGGTTGAAATTTTATAATGGCACTTTAAATATAATTTGAGAATTGTTTATTTTGAAAGTTGAGGGGAACTGCTTCGTTTCACAAAATGCCCCTGATTTATTGTGCAATTGTACTATTGGGTAAAATCCTCTATGAAATTCTCGCCTCTCATCGTCGTTTTCGTAGCAAGAGTGAGAGTGTTTTAAGAGTGAGAGGCAGATTTATTGCTTGACCTTTAGGAGAATAAGGGTTGTTTCCATATATCGTGTGAGTTAGATTTTGGAACATAGCTACTGCGATAAACACAGGTCTACGGCACACACACACACCGCCGCAACTGCTTTGTTTTTACATTTGTATTCATCTATGTTGGATTTAAATTACATTATGCATTCGACAGACGCTTTGATCCAAACGAGAAGCAGAAGAAGCGAAAGTTCACAGGAAGCGGAAAAGCGTTATTCAATAAATGAACAAACTGAAACATTGATTGTGTAACGATTGCGCAAGTTCCCAAATTAGGGTCTCTGAGCGACACGAAATCTCCATCTCGGCGAGCAGATTGAGGTGAACACCCATTTATTACGGACGCTTTCTCGCACTCATCGCCGAATTGATGACACTTCCTGAATTCGAAGAGAATACGATCATTAATGAACTCTGACACTTGACAAAATGTTCCATTCGGCGGCGTTTTCGTTCCGTCACCCCCTGCTTTTGAAGCTCCGGCTCTTTATTCGCGGCAAAAATAAAGATGAGAGCAAGACAAAGCGCCAGAGCAGGGCACAGTATTATACGTAGGAGGTAAAGAAAAAAAAAAAGCTTTTTACAGTGAAAAGAAGAAATATAAAGGAACCGTACGTTCATTGCAGGCAAATGGAGCTCCATCGGTTGTTAGGAACTTTCCACAAAGGGAAAAAACAACAACCTAGAAACTTCTCTGTGGCTTTCGGTTACATCAGACATCCAAACTGTAATTTGTGGAAGATGAATTGGCTGGCAAGACTTTTTGTATTCTACACTTACACCTCAGACCAGAAGTGCCAGAATAATATTGACCAATGGACACAAGTCAATGTGATCCGGCCTCTATTGAACATCCATACATTCATGTTCTAAACAGTTTTCCCATTTCTGGGTCACGGGAAGCTGGAGCCAATCCAAACTCTGGGTCTCAAAGCAGGACACGCCCCCTCGATTGGTGGCCGACCAATCACAGAGCGGGACATTCACATTCTTACATTTTTTTGGGGAATTCCCTAAATGCCAATTTACATGAACATTGTTTGGAACAGTGGGAGGAAACTGGAAACCCAGATGAAATTTACACAAGTATAAGTAGAAACTCCACACTTGATTTTTTGTCACTTTTTGTAAGTTAATTTTGTATATTTGGCTATATTACACTATATTGGCTATATATATTCCGCATCAATATCATACTCGACTTATATATACAAATATGTACATACTTATATAATGTACCTACTTTATTATTAAACCTGATCTAATAAAAGTGAGTGCACTCATATGAAGCAGTGAGCGTTTGACTGTAAATAGTGTGTTAGAATGAAGACTGTGGTCACATGGCAATTAAATCCATTAACACAAGAGCTCATTTAAATAAATCACAGCGTTCTGTCACATATAGAGGCGGGATTTATCGCGCAGCCTAAGTTTACATTTGGTTATAAACGCTGCAGAATTTGTAGTGGATTAAAGTGTGTGAGTTTCTCAATATGGCCACTAGGGGCAGTGTCATGCTCAGAACCAAACGGACCGGGATTCAATCCTGCATTGTTTTGGTCGCAGGTCCAACTCTGAATGTGAATTTGTGGCTATTACTAAAAAGTAATTGCTTTCAGTAGAGCAATGCTTCAGAACCGGTAAAATGTACTAAGCGAAAAAACTCGTAACCGCATAGTGAAGCTTTTACGGATTAAAAATCCCAATTCCACGTTATAAATGTGTTCATGTATGTTACATTTATAATGCATTAAAATGCATTAAAGTGAGAAGCAGAAGATGCGAACATTCACAGGAATAAATTAACAAATTGAAACATTGATTGTGTATCGATTGCGCAAGTTCCCAAATTAGGGTCTCTGAGCGACACGAATAAATCTCCTACTTGGTGAGAAAATTGAGAATATATAGTAGATTAAAATTGGAGAGTTTCTCAATATGGCCACTAGGGGCAGTGTCTTACTCAGAATCAAACAAATTGCATCACATGGTTATAATGAGATTGGGAACACTACTCCGTTTGGCACAACAAAAGGAAAAGAACACACACAATAAAAATGTAATGTAAAAATGTAAGATATTAATACAAATCTTAGATTAATAAAAAAAGATATTAAGAAATTGGCATTCGATCCTGCAACATCTTGGTCGCAGGTCCAACTCAGAATTTGAATTGTAGTTATTACTAAGATGTGAGTGCAAACCAGGCATTGAAGATGTTACACATTAAAAATCTCAAGTCCATTTTTCCAAAACAGCAACCGTCCGCTCCACCAAAGCAAAACACACAAATGAAAAGTCCAGAGAAAGTCTCGGACGCAAAGACGTGAGCCTGTGAAATTCTTTAGGTCCTTGAGAAGAGACTTTATTTAATTTAATATAGTCACTCACTGACCATAAACACTTTACCTAAGTCACTTTACCTCAACCAACATGTATTACATTTTTTTTATCTTTATTTTATTGTATTTTTCATTGTACTGTATTTTCTCCCTTTACTGTATAACCACCATGTTTAAATGCTGGATGGTCTGAAAAAACCTTTCACCGCATGTCGTACCCTGACAAATAAAAATTAGAATTTCCCAACTGTCCGGATGACGGATGGACAGCAGTGGTCAAGCTTGAAGTGAAGGAGTCCAGCTGTCTGTGTAGACCCTGGTGTCTGGAGCACAAACCCTTTAGGACTGATTAGTGTCTCTCTGTCCCCAGTCAAACATCCTTTAAGACTCATTAGGCTCTGCTGTTGTCACGCCCGCTCGCAGCGACCCCGGAATCTCAACTCGGAAAACACGGTCCCAGATTAATGTTAGAATCACCACTATAAACTACACAACACTGACTCACTGAATAGCCAATGAATCAAATTCTTAATCGTCCTAGGGTGGAGAAATATAGCTCAAGAACACTTAAGTCGTGATACTTCCAGTCCTAGGATTTGAACCTGTGAGATTTGGGATGCAAGTCTAACCCAGGCATTGGCAAACTAAGGCCCGGGGGCCACATGCGGCCCATTAAGCGTTTTAATCCGTCCCGTCGGACTTTTGACCGCAAATCAAAAAAATTGCTGACCACAACTACTGACCCTAACCACTAGGCCACAACTGCCAATAATAAGTTTAGCTCCCAATAAATCGGCTCAATATCCGAAATTAAGAAACATTGGCCACGTTGGGACACTTAGCACTGGCTAAGACACGACATGCAACCGAATTAAAAAATATAAATAATAAATTTACCCAAATAACAAAAATGAATAAACCGTACACACATAGTGACACCTAGCAGTGGCTAAATAATACTGGAAAAAATAAAAACAAATTAAATTAATTTAAATACAAAAACAAATACAATACAATAACTATGTTGTCTTTCTGTGTAAAATCTGTCTGTCTGTGACAGTTAAAACCAGAGTACGCCGGAGTACGTATGCGCATAATCTGCACTTACTGTATAGTCGCGTAAATGACTGTAAAGTGAAAGTAAATTAGGTCAATTCTGCAATTTATGATGAAGTCCACTTTGTTAAAAAACAAATTAATTCACATTTTTAATACGGCTTAAATTGCAATGGTAGGTATTAATTATCTAATAAGACTATTTGGCACTTAAAATCCTAAAAAATGTTTCCTAAAATGACCTGTGCACCTTAAAATCCAGAACAAAATGTCCGCCTTAAATGTGAAAAAAGATTAGCAAACAGACGTTGTGATATAATCCGCTGCTCCTTATAGTCCCACAAATACGGTTCACAGAAAACAGCATGAATAATGTGCCAACGATACGCAGGTCAAGCCTTCCCACAATCCCCTTGCCCACAGGACAGCGACACGCACTTCAAACCCGCTTCTGAAGGCAGAATCTGCTGAAACTCACAAACATTATGCTGGACGGGCACAGAACACCACTACACTAGTGCCAGGTGGGTTGACCTCCTGACCTCCGCTGCCCGGTCTGAATGAGGATGGGCTGTGACAGCTGGCTGAGGGGGCGCGGGAACCACTGCACGCTCGCGCATCACTTCCTGTCAAACCTGTAACGCTTCAGCCGCACGCTGAGCATGCAAGCGCGCCATCTGTCAATCCCTGCGCTTCTAGTCGGGCTAATTAATTCAAAACGAGCTTGTTATCAAGACGAAGATGGCGCGTTTTAGCTTCTAGATGAAGTAAAAAATTTTGACTAAAAAAAAATGAAATACTAAAGTGTATTATTTATTGATAACTTGAACACACACGCCCAATTATATCAAATATTATTATATTATATATATGTATAATAAATAGCGATATATATTTTATTATTTATATAATATAATAAAATTGTTACATTTTATATAACAATATTATTTATGCTCTAATTGAGGCATTGCAGCTGGTTTTCCGCAATCTAAAATAGAGCAACTGTTACTTTTGTTTGTAATGTGCAGAAACATACACGTAATCTAATACATGCCAGATATGCAAAGTTTTAATTCTTTAATTCTTTTTCAATTCTGGATAATCGGAGCAACCACTTTTATCGATAAAATCCCAAAGAACCAAAACGGATCCTATTACATAAAATTAGCTTAATTGTGGGTATCGTCTGCTTATTTGGATCCAACATCTGATTAATAGGACCAAAGACATTTCACTACATGTCGTACCACGTATATGTATGTGACGAATAAAATTTGAATTTGAATGAAGGTGAGGGAAAATAAGAAAACGAACCCATAAATTCCCCGTGTAGTGTAGTAAAGGTAAAGTCTGTGAACATGTCGAGTTCAACACACTTTAGTCTGAGAACTATGTGTGTGTCTCGTCTCTTCTGCCAAAAGAAAATGAAAATTATGACGGAAATGTGGAATTTTATCAGGTCAAAAATACAATTTGAATTGGAATTTGATCATTTCGAAAAACGTGTAAAAAAGTTTTTCATGGAACAAAGTTGATGAGCAACAGTAGTGAAGGTTGTGTTAAAGTTTTGGACCGATGCCCAACCACTAGACCACGACCTCTAACAACCGATATTGACCGTCCTCCATCATCTCCTCGTGCTTATTTGCGCTGTATTGTAGCTAATGGCCGTTGAAGGCTAGACAGCTGTGAAAGCCGAGGAGAATTGTGGAGAATGTGCGCAAGTGAATGTGTTTTCCTCGTCTAAACTGCTTCTCTTTTCCGGTTGATTACAGAGGCCACAATTATCTTCCACTCATTCCTCCATCTGTTCTCACAATACGCCACATCACTTCTTTTTTCGCTCTTTCCCTTAAAACGAGCCAGTGAAGCAGTATGTGCATGCGGGATGATGCTCGCGTGCAGTTTAATTAGCGCAGATATGCGTGACGGGCGACGGCGAATGAGAGAAATGCCGAAGAATCAAGACACATATGACGTTAGCGGGCGAGCAAATTATTTATTTGACCAACACCAGTGGCAAAATGAAAGCTGACACAGGCTGGAGGACATTTTTCTTCATGGCAGACGTGATTTGTTCATAAACAGACCTGCTGGGGCGATCACGGGACAAAACCAGGGGCATTTAACGAATAACGATATTTCGGTACGTAACGTTCAGTGATGTGGAAAAGCTAATTGTAATTCGGTGAAAAGGCAGTTTAGCAACTTTGTGACATCGCCGGAATCCTGTGTACTTTTAAAATTGAAATTGAGGAAGGCCAAACACTTTTCAAGGACGTTTCACTCCATTGATTGAAATCAAATAAAACCCTGAAGCTGTTCTTAAATTCTTAAAGATAAAATTCAAAAGCCGCGGTTCATTTTGAACAGCTGCCTTCGGATGATCCCGAATTATGAAAAGGTCTTTAGAAATAAACTGAACTTGAACCTTAAATTCTATAGTTTTATTATCCATAAAGATAAAAAGAGATAGAGATGTGAATATAAAAAAGGACAATAAAGTTACTAGTGATAAAAAATTACTTTTTCATAAAATTGGCCTTTTAATATAATTTAAAAAATTAAAATAAATATACCATAAAACCTTTAATAGAATGCCACCCTACGTAGAATGTCCACTCAAATAAGAATTTATATATATATTTACATATACATATATATATATATATATATATATATATATATATATAACAATACACATATTTCTATTTACCAACCATCAGAAATCTCTAACACAAATTCAAAGTTTTGACAAACAGTAGATAAATGTGCTTTAAAATGAACTGTCACTCACAAAAGGGTTAAAAGGCCGGAGCTGGACAACTGACCACTCCAAGACGTTTGCTTTTACATTTGACCTTTGACATCAGACAGGTTGGATCACAGTTTTACAGTAATCACTTCTATTGTGCGGAGAAATCCTCTCAATCACTTAAAGAATTACAGCCACTTATGGTCAATATCTATTCATTCTTCCTTCAGCCGTTATCTGCCTCTAACACTCTCTTTTCACTCTAAAGAGACTTTAAGTGCCATAATTGACAGGCCTTCCATTCCCCCAGAGCCGGAGAAATGCTTTTTTCCGAGTCACAGTGCTGATTGGGAAGCTCGACCTATTTCCTTTGTCACATTTACCTTCCTCTAATCCTGCAATACTTGGAGTGTGAGTGCGGATGGTCGATTCAAAAAATGTCTTTCCACACAAATCCATCCCGCCGGACTCAAAAAGTCCTGATTTCTTTTGTGTGTGTTCCAAAGAGTATTATATTCGCGATATATTCCACGATATATTCATTTATAGTCTCCTCCGAGTTGTATTTGGCCAGTTTGGGTAGATATTTCTGGTGGGAATGTGTTTGCTGTTTGTACTTTATGATGCTCACCATGTTTATTTGACTAATCGGGTCACTGTACTTAAGCACCAGTTTGTCACCTGTGTTTTGCCAGTTTGCCAGCGTTGTTTGCCCGTCATTCTAGCCGTTTGATCTTGCCTTGTCTAGTCTAGACTTGTTCTTGTTTTGTGTAGCTAGCCATTTTAGCTAGTCTTGCCTTGTCTTTAGTTTTTGGATCTCCGTGTACCGACCTCTGCCTGCCTTGACCACGTCTTTGGATTAAACCCATTTAGTGAACTTGTGTGTCTCGCTTCGTCCGCACTGTCCGTCACCCAGTCCTGCGACAATCTACGACAGGTTTGGGTTTGAGTTCAAATCTGTATGGAGTTTCTGCGCGTTCTGTCTTAAATTTACCCCAACAGCCCATTGACATTTGGGAGAATTGGAGTTTGGAAAATTATGCATAGGTGGGAGTGGGAGTGTGCATGTGTGTGTGCCGTTCTGTGATTGGTTGCCCACCATTTCGTTTCTTGACATGCTTTTATCTAAGTCTACTGTACTTCCTCGGTGTTTTGCTCAAGGATAATTCAGATTCAAACCTGCAACCTTTAGGCCACAAATCACAACCCACAAGGCCACGCCTACCCAACCATGTCATGGTCCCGCCTTCAGCCCTTGAGTTTGTGTGATGGCTCCAGCTGACCCAGGAATGGTAAAGGTAAAATGTTTGCTAACATTTTAGATTCAAACACAAACGTTTTTATGTGTTAAGTGTTGAAATGAGTTATGTTTTATGTGCTAAAATTTTAGTTGCTCTTCCCATGATTCCGTGCTTCGAAAAAATGCATCTTTTCTCTCAGCAAAATGCAAAACGCCGAGCGGATTTCACAACACTAATGCCTTTATTTCCAAATCATTGGCTCCTCTGCCTCCACAATCTAATGCGACAATGCAAACATCAAGCGTAAAGCTGCTCTCATCTGTTCATAAAGCTGGAGGTGACACATCTGTCACATGTCACGAGATACGGCTCCTCTGACTGTTATGAGGAACGAGTGGAAGCTAAAAAGGTCAAAGGTCAAAGGTTTGGAATTGACCCGCGTTTCATTAGAGGTCACGGCAATTGAAACGAATGAGCAAATGTCACGAGTGTGATATTTCATTTTCCGCACACGGCTGCGAACGAGGATAAGACGAGAAGATCCGTCTGATTGTGAAAGAACAATCGCCATGTTTGCATTTGTTCGTTTTTCTGACGACTCTCTCCGTCTCAATCTCCTGCTCGCTCTCAGGCGGCCTCGTAAAAAGACCTTTCGGAGCACTCGATTCACTCCTTTGTGGTTGCTGTCAGCGTTTTAATTGAACCAGGCAGAGATGAACAATACCGCCGAGAGTTTTGGAGTGTGTGTAAAGATGGGGTGAGGGGAAATGGACGTCGAGAAAACGCTACTTCCCGCCATTCATATATGTTTGTTCAATGTTCATGTCTGCTCTTCAATGGCTCTTTAATACAACGTGCAATAAGCCAAATGCATTAATGCCATCGTCTATTCATCGTCTATAAGCAATTTCTAAATTGCTTTTCCATTTCTGGGTCACAGGCAGTGGTGTTAAGTACTTGAGTAAATGGACTTTGTTACTTTTACGCCATTACAGTATAAACACCCCCTGATTTTTCGGGACCAAACATGAATTTATTTATTTATTTTTAAATTTCTGGCTTAATTACGTTAATTTTCTTTTTAAAATACATTCATGTGGTTTTACTTAAAAATAATAATAAATAATCTATTCTCGCTGAACTACACCTCCCATAATCCTTTGCCGCTCACTTTGCAGCTCACTGCACGCCAGACTAAAGGTTTTTGTTAGACGCAAATATTAGAACAGTCACATTTTTCTAACATTTAATTGTTTTTTCAATTGTTTTGTTCTTTGTCTTGTTTCTTTTTGCTCCGAAGCGTTTGCACACCGCTGTATAAAGACGACATATTTCCACTTATTTGTGATTGTTCCTGAATTGAAATGTGAAAAAAACGGGCGCTTATATTTACGTGCACATTCGAAATCAGCGATTATAAGCACCCTCAAGTTTTTGAGCCGCTAAAATTGGAAAAAAAAATGTAAAGTGTAAATACTTTTTTGGCTATGTTGTACTTGTACTGAGTCTCAAAATTATAAGCAATTTTTACTCTAGTAGACTATATTTTTGACTGAGCATGATGTACCATATCTTTTAGAAATAAATTACACTGTTCTTTTTTATAGCCTACATCGGCCATAATCCACAGGACTTGGTTAAAATAAGCTGTCACGCTGAAAATGCGCATTAAAGTGCTAGATTTGTTCCGCTGTACATCGGGTCTCCGCCCGGATTGGGTTTAAAACATTATTTAGAAACCCAATATCGATATATCAATTCATCTTTATGCATTTAGCAATTGCTATAATCCACAGAGGTTCACGTCACACTGCAGATTAGCAAATCAAACGTCTTGTTTTCCCTCAGGAACGGAACTCATGACCTACGTAAATAAATGGCCAACAAGACCAAACAACCTGCTCAGATGTGAATTATTCTGCGTATAATGGGATTATAAAGGACTGTCTGATATCACGTCTGATAAGAATGTGACTCTGGGGTCCGCTCTTGTTCAGCCAGATTGGGGATTATCCCGAGACAAGATGCTCTCATTCCGACCAATATTATCTAACTGTCGCACTCTCTCTCTCTCTCTCTTTCTCATCCACAGTCTTGACCTTTTCATTTCAGTTCTTATTTCTCCAACAGTGAAGCTCCAGGCACAGAAACGCCAAGAAATTAAACCAGTATATCATCTCACCCAGCCACTCAACATCTCATTTAGCATCTAGATGGTTCTGGAAGGCTACGTGGAGCAAGCATGTTCCTGCGTGACAGCGACGTGGGGCGTCATTGATCAAGTTCATCCCAGAATCCCTGGAGCAGTCGGGCTCTTTTAAATCCCAGTCAACTGGATATGGGATGGCAGGCGCATCACGGCGCTCCCAGGGCTTTAAAGATGCTCACACGGCACCGGGTCCATAGACACGGCTGTCAGTTCTAAAACAGATGGTGGCCGTGAGATAAAAAATAAAAACGAAACAATCCTCAGCGCGGTTCTGTAAAAACGGTGATCCGTTTGTCGATGCTGAGGACGTCATCCAGATCCCTGGTGACAATCCCTCAGATGCTGAGATTTCCCACACGGCATGTTGGTGTGACAACCAAGACGCGAGGTGGGAGGAGCCGTCACGCTGCATGACAGCTCTGAGCCAATCAGAACGCCTCGGCAGCTGTGATTGGCATCTCTGTTGCCTAAGTGCCACAAAAGACCTGTTTGCTCTGACTGAATCTGGCGTGATGAGGAGAATTGTGCGTGGTGAGATCTTGGTGTGTAGAATCGTCTCCCCTGGCACCAAGTTAATGCTCCTCGAACTTTATGAACAAAAGCACAGCACGAGACATTAATAACCAGAGCAAACCATCAGTCAAACTCGCTAACTGCTCCCAGCCAATCAAACGCCTTCTCTTTCATTCCGCCTCCTCTCGCCATGGTAACAGCCAATGGGATGCGCGTTCAGCCTAATTGACTTCTGGAGAGCAGAGGCAGGAACATCAGTCTCTTTAATGGGAAAAAAAAAATTAAGCCGCTTTCTTCTCACACACACTCTTACGCGCAACGATACTTTAACGAATTCATCACTCCTAATAAATTATAATGCGACATATAGCGTAACAGGAGACGCTAGGGCGCAGAAACCAACATCTAAACACCCCAAAGTAGCCAATGACGTCCCACTGGAAGCTCTCTATGGAATCTAGTCCTCATCTTCCATGTTGTGTGTGTGTGTGTGTGTGTGTGGTTTGAAGAATAATTGAGCTAACAGGTCGCCCCTTTAATTGAATTCCTAGCCGACGGAGGCGCCTGGCACCGTAAACAAGCGCAACAGAAAACCCGGGCGCTGACCATGGAATCGCACTTACGACGGAACATTAAAGATTCATACCTTAATTATACAAGCAAATCCGTCGTATCCGCCGAAGATGCGCGGGAACCTGAACCGCGGCCTTAAATTTCCATGTGAGTGTCGACAAAACAAATCAGCCACCTACTAAATAAATCAACCAATGAGCATCCAATTCCGAAAGTGATATATCTGAATAATTAACCGGATTAGTTTGGATTAAACGCTGCTTTTGGAACAAATAAATAAATAATGTTTTCGAGTAAAAAGCGTCGACTTCCGCAAAGCACTCGACTTGTGTTTCTATACAGGTGCAGTTCACAATTTACAGTTTTTTCAGCGCTTAGATACAAACTTATATGTTTTGAATGTGTTTACGTAGTTATAATTATATATTATGTATATTGTGACCGCCGCTTTTTCGGACCAAATCGTAAAATCCCAAACCTAATCCTAGATACAGTGGTAACTCGACTTGTGAAGGTCCTAGATAACGAAAATCCAGAGTAACAAAATGCATCGCCGTGAAAATGTCAAGTTTCAAAATATTTTCGATAAAACGAAGTGTCTTTTTCTTACCACTAGGATGCATTGAGATGAGACGTTTCATCTTCTTTGCACGTCAAATAAAACAAAAAGCAACAAAAACACTAGTTAGTTTCAGAGATCTTGCTTACAAAATATAAAAAAAAAAACTTGTAATCTCCCAGAATAGCAATGTTATTTATGAGGTAGTGCAAATCCCTAGGATCTCGTATATATTCGCGAGAATGTTGACGTCATTTCAAAACGTAGGTAAACATCTGACAAAGGGCAAACTAAACAATGCAACATGATTTTATTATATTTCTTAACAATATTTTATCATTTATAAAAAAAAATGTTTTTTTACGAAGAATTTACAAAGAATTTACAAAGAATTTACGAGGAATTTACGAAGTCATGGCACGGATTCGATGGATTAAATGTAAAATGCGGCTCAGCTAACGAAATTTTCGCCGAATGAAACGGCTCTCGGAACGAATGAATTTTGCAAGTCGGGATAACACAGTATATAAGGTATTAGACTATTTGCTTATTTAGACCAAAATTCTGCTAAATTGAGCCAGAACTTTAGGTTCGTACCCTACACGCTGGGTAACGTTTTAAGGCTCTTGTGGCCTAGTGGTGGAGCGTTGGACTTGAGGCCAAAAGGTCAAAGGTCTAGAGTTTGCTCAAGGACACCGTCTGGGATTCAAACTTGTGACCCTTTTGACTATAATAAGCAGAATTTGATTCTCAACGTCAATAATTTTACAAACTATTGACTCTGTTGGTCTTTGTCTGTGGAATAAACGACTGATGTTTATTCAAGAGTTTTCAAGACCAGAGAAGCTTAGAGATAAGAATCCAGATAATACTCCGGAAGGTTCCAGAAACTCCTCTATGTACAGCGTTCTGCTACAGGACGCGACCTTGAGACGTACAACATCTCACACACTGTACATAAAGCAGACATGATGAAACCAGCGGCTGTTTGTACAAGCTGTACGTGCGAGTCTGGATGTTTTGAAGATTTCTCACAAGGATTCATCTTTAAACCTGCTCTGACACACTGACACACACACACACACACACACACACGGAACAAAAATGCTACCCGACGTGGTCCCACAAAGAGATGGAAGTTCACAAGAGAGTGTGGAATGAAAGAGAGGCTACAAATAGATAACTGAGAGAAGACGGAGAGTTTGCCTGATATGGTCTTCAACAAAACAGCCAAGCCTCGACCCCAATTTAAAGCGTGTGTGTGTGTGTGTGTGTGTGTGTTCTCGGCTGGACTTCATGACTTCATGGCAGGGATTTCATTTCAGAGACAACCATCTGGATCAAACAACATCAGATACTACACACACACACACACACACACACACACACACGCACACCATCTTACTTTCATTATAAAACCCATACATATTCATCTAAGCTATAGCTGCTCTTTAACAGAATGTTCTTTACCACCTAATGTAGACTGACACACACACACACCCACACACACATGCAAATACTAACATACAGTATATTCAACACACATATCACATACAAAAAATGTTCACACACATATCACGTTTACAAATATTCACACACACGCATGTGAATATTCAACACACATCGCATCACACATAATAATATACATACATACACACACACACACACACACACATCTTACTTTCATAAATATAAAACTAAACATATATTCATCTGAGCTATAACTGCTCTTTTACAAAATATTCTTACCACATATACTGTAGCCTGACAATAAAACATAATAATGTTCATACACACACCTTCGTAGTTTCATTATAAAACCATATAGAATATTTATCTAAGCTATAGATGACAAAATATTTTTTACCACTTAACCACTTAGCATTCAGTATATTCGATAAACATTTCTATATTCACACACTTATACATATATTCAACACAAAAGTCCACACACACACACACACCCGGAACACACATATATTTACACACAGTTTATTAAACACATATTTATATTTCTATAAACATATTTATATATAGATTGATATAAAAATATTCACACAAATACATATATTCAACATCACAAATGTACACACACACACACA
>CM051497.1:26219173-26226673 GCA_028031935.1 Paedocypris micromegethes | reverse complement strand
TCGGCGAAGGTGGCGTTGGACTCATCGCAGTCACTCCATCAGGCCGTTTTAACGAAGGCCAGCTGGCTTCAGAAGCCCACCGCGAGGCTTCGGCTCGTGCTAATGAGCGGCGTCTGATGAGGACGTGACGCTGATCAGATTTCCACGGCCGGCGTTTTGTCGAGGGCTTGTTTAACACGTGGTTAAATAATAAAGGACTAGTTTTCCGAAGACGGAGATGAATTGTGTGATCAGTTGGTTGGAGTGTGTTACAGCTGTTCGGCGGTTTAATTGGCGTCAGACTGCGCGGGAACGAGGCGGGGGAATTTCACGCTGACTGACATCGCTTGTGTACATATGTAAATGCGGCGGAAAGACACCAGAGGATTCTGGGATGCGAACTGAGCCTTGGGTGGCGTCGTGGCACACACACACACACACACACACGCTCGGAGCAGTGATTGGCTAAGGTGAAACGTAGGGATGGGCGATATGGCCTAAAATCCATATTGCGATTTTACATTGGAGCCTCTTGCAATAACGATATATATATTGCGAAATAAACATTATAATAGAACAAGTTACATAGACCCTAAAGCAGTGGTTCTCAACCGGTGTGCCGCGGCACTAAGGGGTGCCGTGAGATTTTTTGAGGGTGCCGCCAAAAATTCGGGGAAAAAATTGCTATTTTTTTTATTAAGGCAGAATGTGTAAACAGTATTCTCATATCATCTAGGACTAGGTATAAGGTGTGTTGCATGCAAACTCTCGAAATGAAACAAATAAATAAATACCGTATTTTTCGCCGTACAAGACGCACTTTTTCTTCTTCCCCAAACTGAGGGTGAAAAGTTGGTGCGTCTGGCAAATATAGAGATCCGCGGAGCGCGTCATGCATCTTAGTGTGCAATACCGCGGTATTACATACGTTGTCTCGCTTTCTTTCTCACGCAGAATCTTGTGAAAGAATGAAACCACTATTTCCAAACGAAAACGAACTTCGATCAAAATAAAACAAGCAGATTTTCTCAAGTGCGTCTTTAAAACCAAACAGTCGCTCTCTTAAAGGCACAGCGCAGAAAACGGAGCTTCACGCATTTGCGCGTGAAGTACAAACTGTATTTGATTAGCAATGTTCGTGCCGTCAGTGGCGAGTTCTAGGCATGGGCGAACGGGGCAGTCGCCCAGGGCGGCATTTTTTTCATGTCACGTGGGGGGGGGCACGAGCGCGTCCGCTAAGCGATTTTCTATTATATATTCGCGGCGCCCCTGTTTGAGCTTACTGAAGGAGTCGTGCATATAAATGTGAGAGAGGGTGGAAAACAGAGGCTGAGATGCGGCGCACACGGAAACTCACGTTTCCTCAAAAATAGAAGCCGGCGGCCGCACTAAACAATCTGCGGCGCGCCCGAGGGGGATAATCTGTTGATTCGAATCTTTAAAGCTATCGGGTGCGGTGCACAATTTAGAAAACAGAGACATAGAGAAAACGAGTAAAATGTAAAGGTGTGCAACAGCATTCTCTGTGCCCTGTCTTCAATAAAGGACAGTAAATACAGTGTTCGATATACGGTGAAGAATGTATCCGTGAAACATTGTACTAATATATTTTTTAAGTGAGTGAGATTATTTTCAAAATATATTCATCCAAATATATGGGCCATTTAAAACATGTTCTTAACATATTTTAAAAAATAGTT
Source organism: Paedocypris micromegethes (assembly GCA_028031935.1). Taxonomy (NCBI): domain Eukaryota; kingdom Metazoa; phylum Chordata; class Actinopteri; order Cypriniformes; genus Paedocypris; species Paedocypris micromegethes. The sequence goes on along the minus strand of CM051497.1, from coordinate 26,224,994 downwards.
TTTTTTTTGTTTTATGCGGTATTCTAATAATTTAAATTAAAATGATTGCAAAATCCATATCGTGGCACATCTCAATACCGGTATACCGGCCACCCCTACTTTCACTGTTATACTGACTTTACTGACATACAATTGTTCTTAAACTGCTGTTAACTTTTATACAATTGATATAAATATTTTACTACAGTATTCAGTTCAGAATCTTTTTTTTCTAGATTTTCCTCCTTTAAAATTGAGTGCGTCTTATATGCCGGTGCGTCTTATATGGCGAAAAATACGGTAATAATGTTTTTAAATATCTATTTCCTTATAAGGGTGCCGGGAACTTTTGAAAGGCTTTCCAAGGTGCCTCAACAAGAAAGGTTGGGAACCACTGCCCTAAAGAAAGCCAAACTGCTTAAAGAAGTTTGCATGTCCGTGTTGAGAACATTTATTATGCAAAACTGTATTTAACAACACAATGTTGCAAATTAAAGACCTAAACGTTAGTGCCTTTTAGAAAGAAAAACTTTTTCGTTTAAGTCCTTGGTTCCTAAATGCCAAGTTGCAGAGAACAAAAAAAACGGTGTGTTTTTAGTTGAGGAACTTACACTGTACTGAAATACTACCAGTATTAATTAGTCAAATAAGTTTAGACTATTAGTTTAATAGTGAAGTGGTGTCATTATTTCAGTCTTGAAAAACACAGTGTTCGCTGATTATCGCAATAGATAATTCGCTGAATTATTGTGCAAGATTAGAATCTCAATCGTAGGCCAATTTTGTTTTTTGATTTTATATCGTGTAGGGTTTATATCGCCCCCATTCCTAGTGGAAACGCCATCCTTCGTCCCCTGCCATCGCTCTTGCATTGTTGAGTTTTAACTAGCCGTCTCTTCGGCAATTTCTCTCTCAAAAGAGTTGGTCAATTTAACGCTGGAATGTTCCGGAAAGCAGCAGTGACCTTACCCGACCTTGAATCAATCGGTGGGGAGGTGAATAAAACATTTAGCATAACATGACCAAGCGCTATTGATCCATCGGGATGGAGCCTGACTGAAATATTTCACTTCGTAATATTTCAAAAAGCGACCTGGAACAAGTTGAAATCGACCACGGCTCTTCTCACGGACCCTTCTGGGGTCGGGGCTTTTGTCTTCCCGAAGCCACAGGACTGTCCAGATCAGCTCGCCAGGCCATTAAACACACGCAGACCAGCAGCCCTGATAATGAACATCCAGACTGATTTGCTAATGTTCCTTCTTCTTTTCTTTAGCTTCTTTATGTGGGTTCCCACCTCCTGCGGCCAGCAGTTCCACACTCATTACTGCAAAGCCAGAGAAACGAAATGATAGAGGAAAAGGAGAGAACAGAGACGGACGGAGAGAGGAAGAAGAGGGGGGGGGGGTAAGTAAGCTTGAAGAAAAGACAAAAGAACAGGCTTTGGGAGAGAGACAGAACAGAAAAAGGAGAGAAACTGATGGAAAATGAAGATATGTATATATCATATATATATATATATAATATTAATATTTAAGATATATTATTAATGTTAAGAAGACAGAAAGAGAGAGAGAGAGGGAGAGAGAGAGACGAGACGCTTTGGGAGAGGACAGACAGACAAATAGAAAGAGAGAGAGAGAGAGAGAGAGAGAGAGAGAGAGAGAGAGAGAGAGAGATGGAGTAAGTGAATAACTGGGGAGGAAAAGAAGAAGAAGGATGTAACTGATAAAGAGATGAATTATAGAGGTTGAGTGGAGAGATATAACGAGAGAGGGAAAAGGTAAGAAGATGAATCAGTAGAAAAGGGAGAGAAAAAGAAAAGGAAAAAAGAAAATGATAGAGGGAAAGAGAAAACTGAAAACTGACAGAAGAGTCGTAGAATCACAGACAGACCTACAGCACACAGAGACAGACAGGCAAACAGGTAGGTAGGTAGGTAGGTAGGTAGGTAGATATGTAGTAGATAGATAGATAGATAGATAGATAGATAGATAATTAGATAGATAGATAATAGATAATAGATAGATAGATAGATAGATAGTAGTAGCTAGATAGATAGATAGACAGATTCTCTAACACAAAAACGATCGACAAACAGAGATAATTAGGGAGATAGAAGAAAAAAAACGAAGAAAAAAGAAAACACAGAGACGTGGCAGATCTGATAGGCTAGTTTAACTCTAGTAAACAAAATCAAAGAAAATCTGTCACTTCAAAGAAAAATCAAATGCCTTTTTGCGTAGGTATATTATTTACAGTTCAGATTAGGGTGAATTCGGTAGTTTTCCACTGTAAGCAAATACCAAACCACAATCAAACAGGCTTAAAAATAGGCAAGTATACAGCACACAATAAAATAAAATAGATAGCAAACAGTATAAACAAATATTAATGAATACAAAATGAATAAAAATGCTAATGGATAGTACATTTGTCAATGAATTTTCTCATCACTATATCTAGTACTTTATGTAGAAAAATGTTGCTGCATTGATAAAACTGAAAGGAAAAAAAATCACATTTCTGAATAAATCAGAGTTAAGTCATGACCTCAGAAGAATCTGAGGCTCAGCTGACAGAACTGAGCAAGACCTCGACCGGAGGAACCGAAGGGAAGGACACACACTTATCAGTGTCCTGTCCTCTTAGTGGACTGGACAACCTGCCTCAGCGAGAGATAGCGGGAGAAGGAAGAGAGGGGGGGAGAAGAGAGAAGAGAGACTAGACATAGAGGGGGTAGGCAAATTGAGAAAGAGAGATAGGACAGATGAGAAAGAAAAAAGAAAGAAAGAAACAAAGAAAGAAAGAGCGAGGCAAGAGAGAGAGAAGGGTGGAGAGCGAAAAGTAGAGGGAGAGAGAGACGAGAGCAGAGAGAGAGAGGGACAGAGAGAGAGAGGGTAGACATAGTGGTGGGTGGGGCAAAATGAGAAAGACAGAGAGAATAAAAAAGAAAGAAGTAGCGAGAGAATGAGAGAGACGGGTGGGGGAGTGAGGTGGGACATAATGAGAAAAAGGATTAGAGAAAGCAAAGAATGAAATAAAGGAAACGAGAAGAGTAGAAATAAGAAAGATAGAGAGAGAGAGGAGAGACAGACAGACAGAGAGAGGAAGAGAAAGAAAGACAGAATTGAGAAGGGGGCAGATGAGGAAGAAGAGAGAGAGAGAAGAGAAGACGAAAAGGAAAAAAAAGGAAAGTAAGAAGAAAAACAGAAGAGGGGCAGATGAGAATAAGAGAGAGAGAGGAGCAGAGAGAGAGAGAGAATGGTGGTTGTTCTGACCCCCCACACGCCCCCTTGCCCACAGCTTAACGCTGCCCACTGCTCCTGGTTTGTGTGTGTGTCACTTCACTGTGGTGCACTTCCCAGAAGGGTTAAAAGCAGAACACAAATGTGTATAAGTCCCGGGTAGCCATATTGGCCAACTCACCTCACTTCATTTGAAAATAGAGAGAGCAGTGAATAGAGAAAGATAGAGAGAGAGAAATAGAGAAAACGAGAGAATGGGGGGTGAGTGGGATGTTGAATTTTTTTAACTCAGAGCAGTTTTGACTGACTGAAGGTCTCAGCCCATCACGAGATTATCAGTCACAAGACCATCGAGACCAGGAGCAGTGTGTGGTGTGGTGTGGTGTGTGTGTGTGTGTGTGTGTGGTGTGTGTCGTGTGTGTGATGGTGGCTGCGCTTGCTTGTTCCATCCACAACCCTGCAGGGAAAATGTTAAAAACGGAAACAAACAGGCCAAGCACACACACCACACACACACACGCACACACATCACACACGCGCACACACACACACAGGCACATTTGTGTTGCTCTTTGTGCTAAATCACGCTTGAGGTGTACAATGCCACAGCCGACACATAAACCATAATTCGTATTCTTTAGCTAAAATCCCGACAGCTTTAACTTAAGCGGCTCTTTTATACGGCGACGCAAAAATCAATCTCACTCGATCATTTTTATGTTTTATAAATTACTTAAGCGTATTTTACACATTGAGTACCACCAACTGAAGATCCACCAGCCATGGATCATCATAAGATAATACGGGTCGGATTTTGACGAAGCGCTTTTATAGCAATGAATAGATGAGCGATAAAAAAAAGATGCTGTGAGACAAATTAGCGGCCGCTCATAAAAAAAATCAATAATCCAGCTGCTGCAATAATCCAGCTGCTGAGACACTCACCACGCCCACCCGCCATCTGAGCACATCAAACTCACAGACTCAACTTCATTTTTTAATAAATATAACCCACTGTGATAATTTAAATATTAAACAAACACAATTTCCTTGCTAATTTTCCTGGTTATAAGATCACATTGAATAAAAAACTGTGAATATTATGTATTATTTTATATATATGGGGTGTATTTATTACAATATTACATGATTTTAATATATATAAATATATTTATAATATTTATTTTGCTAATATTACTTACTCACCCTGTTAAATTGACATAATTTTTAATTACTGGGCAATGATATAATTATAATCCATTTAATAGTGTAATATACGATGTCACCATTAAAACATGTTTAATATTTCTTAAGGAAGAATACTTAATTAAAGTCACATTATAACATATATACAACTTTATAATACAAATAATATACTCAAATTTAATATGGTGGAATACTTTTATGTAAAAGTAATACGTTAGTATTATGTAATACTGTATTTAACCGAATATGGCTAGTTAATAAAATTTAGTGATTAAACTAATGTTTTTATTGTGCTGCGTCAGACTTAAGTAATATTAGTATTAGTATTAGCAGCAGCATTATATCACAAATTATTTGCAATGTAACTACAATTTGTTTATAATACGCACTACAATCACATTATTGTTATTATATATACCATTACTGTATTACAACTTCCAATACAAACATGTTAGCTTCAAATTTCGTAACACTCGCTGCTTGCTAATCCACACGCTGACGGCTCCCGAATCGTTCTGGCGACACAAATATGGTCGATGGTTTCATTGACATAGCCCGCGGGCAGCTAAAGATCTAATGACGTCATGAACATCTACTGAGGTCAATGATACAATTCAATCTAGCATGAGCGAGCCAGGCCGCTTCAGATGTTCTAGTGGACGCGTGCTTGACATAAGGGCATCTAGCTGGTTCTGTCGGATCCGTCTCTTCCCACGGCCAGTTTCTGGCTCCGGGTCTCTGGTTAGATCATACGTACGGGTGGAATCATCCTGTGCCCATCATCCTCAAAACTACTGGACGTCACGGAGCTTCTGAGATACATCAGATCGAATAGGGAAAATCTGATTGTATTATTAGGGAAAAAATGATATCTAGACTAGGTGTTTTCAAGTTCAAGTTTATTTATATAGCGATTTCTTAGTCCCAGACCAACACAAAACCGCCATGCAATTACAGTAGGTGGAAAAAGAGTCTTTAAAAATTAAAATCCACTGAAAATCGTTTGTGATTTATTAAAGGTAAACGTTTTAGTTTATTTGTTGAACACACAGTTATACACATGTTTGTTACACATGTTATATTCCCTGTTCCATTTTCCTAGACCCATTTTTTTTCAGTAATTGTGTCTTATAACAGAAATCTGTAAACTATACACAATTTTATCACACGGATGTACTAATTTAAATTTTACCTCACATTTATTTCATTTAAAGCAACGAGTAATGCTGTATGTGTTATTAGAGAGTGTTGATCATTAAAATAAAAATCCAGAATAGTGAAAGAATTGGGATCTATGGCCCAAAAGCCAAAATTTGTGATTCTAGTTTATCCAGATTGTGGGTCTCTGAGATGTAAGGGATAATAGAGAAACGATAAAGAGAGATAGA
>CM051497.1:26195184-26219148 GCA_028031935.1 Paedocypris micromegethes | reverse complement strand
AAATACGGTAATAATGTTTTTAAATATCTATTTCCTTATAAGGGTGCCGGGAACTTTTGAAAGGCTTTCCAAGGGTGCCTCAAACAAGAAAAGGTTGGGAACCACTGCCCTAAAGAAAGCCAAACTGCTTAAAGAAACGTTGCATGTCGTGTTGAGAACATTTATTATGCAAAACTGTATTTAAACAACACAATGTTGCAAATTAAAGACCTAAACGTAGTGCCTTTTAGAAAGAAAAACTTTTCGTTTAAGTCCTTGGTTCCTAAATGCCAAGTTGCAGAGAACAAAAAAAACTGGTGTGTTTTTAGTTGAGGAACTTACACTGTACTGATAATACTACCAGTATTAATTAGTCAAATAAGTTTAGACTATTAGTTTAATAGTGAAGTGTGTCATTATTTCAGTCTTGAAAAACACAGTGTTCGCTGAATTATCGCAATAGATAATTCGCTGAATTATTGTGCAAGAATTAGAATCTCAATCGTAGGCCAATTTTGTTTTTTGATTTATATCGTGTAGGGTTTATATCGCCCATTCCTAGTGGAACGCCATCCTTCGTCCCCTGCCATCGCTCTTGCATTGTTGAGTTTTAACTAGCCGTCTCTTCGGCATTTCTCTCTCAAAAGAGTGGTCAGATTTACGCTGGAATGTTCCGGAAAGCGCAGTGACCTTACCCGACCTTGAATCAATCGGTTGGGAGGTGAATAAAACATTTAGCATAACATGACCAAGCGCTATTGATCCATCGGGATGGAGCCTGACTGAAATATTTCACTTCGTAATATTTCAAAAGCGACCTGGAACAAGTTGAAATCGACCCCCGGCTCTTCTCACGGACCCTTCTGGGGTCGGGGCTATTTGTCTTCCCGAAGCCACAGGACTGGTCCAGATCAGCTCGCCAGGCCATTAAACACACGCAGACCAGCAGCCCTGATAATGAACATCCAGACTGATTTGCTAATGTTCCTTCTTCTTTTCTTTAGCTTCTTTATGTGGGTTCCCACCTCCTGCGGCCAGCAGTTCACACTCATTACTGCAAGAGCCAGAGAAACGAAATGATAGAGGAAAAGGAGAGAACAGAGACGGACGGAGAGAGGAAGAAAGAGGGGGGTGGGGGTAATAAGCTTGAAGAAAAGACAAAAGAACAGGCTTTGGGAGAGAGACAGAACAGAAAAAGTGAGAGAAACTGATGGAAAATGAAGATATGTATAGTATCATATTATATATATTATATATTAATATAAATGATATATTAATTAATAGTTAAAAGACAGAAAGAGAGAGAGAGAGGGAGTAGAGAGAGCGAGACGCTTTGGGAGAGGACAGACAGACAAATAGAAAGAGAGAGAGAGAGAGAGAGAGAGAGAGAGAGAGAGAGAGAGAGAGAGATGCAGATAAGTGGAATAACCCTGGGGAGAAGTAAGAAGAAGAAGAGAAGTAACATGATAAAGAGATGAATTATAGAGGTTGAGGGAGAGATATAACGAAGAGGGATAAGGTAAGAGAGATGAATCAGTAGAAAAGGGAGAGAAAAAGAAAAGAAAAAGAAAATGATAGAGGGAAAGAGAAAAACTGAAAACTGACAGAAGACGGTAGAATCACAGACAGACCACAGACCAGCAGCAGACAGACAGGCAACAGGTAGGTAGGTAGGTAGGTAGGTAGGTAGATATGTATGAAGATAGATAGATAGATAGATAGATAGATTATTAGATAGATAGATAGATAGATAGATAGATAGATAGATAGATAGATAGATAGATAGATAGATAGATAGACAGATTCTCTAACACAAAACGATCGACAAACAGAGATAATTAGGGAGAAAGAGAAAAAAAGAAAGAGAAAAAAGAAACACAGAGACGTGGCAGATCTGATAGGCTAGTTAACTCTAGTAAACAAAATCAAAAGAAAATCTGTCACTTCAAAGAAAAATTCAAATGCCTTTTTGCGTAGGTATATTATTTACAGTTCAGATTAGTGTGAATTCGGTAGTTTTTCCACTGTAAGCAAATACAAAACCAGCAATCAAACAGGCTTAAAATAGGCAAGTATACAGCACACAATAAAATAAAATAGATAGCAAACAGTATACACAAATATAATGAATACAAAATGAATAAAAATGCTAATGGATAGTACATTTGTCAATGAATTTTCTCATCACTATATCTAGTACTTTATGTAGAAAATGTTGCTGCATTGATAAAACTGAAAGGAAAAAAAATCACATTTCTGAATAAATCAGAGTTAAAGTCATGACATCAGAAGAATCTGAGGCTCAGCTGACAGAACTGAGCAAAGACCTCGAACCGGAGGAACCGAAGGGAAGGACACACACTTATCAGTGTCTCTGTCCTCTTAGTGGACTGGACAACCTGCCCTCAGCGAGAGAGAGAGAGAGAGAGAGAGAGAGAGAGAGAGAGGGAGAAAGAGAGAAAGAGAGACATAGACATAGAGGGGGTAGGCAAATTGAGAAAGAGAGATAGAGACAGAATGAGAAAGAAAGAAAGAAAGAAAGAAACAAAGAAAGAAAGAGCGAGGCAATGAGAGAGAGAAGGGGTGGAGAGCGAAAAGTAGAGGGAGAGAGAGACAGAAGAGCAGAGAGAGAGAGGGACAGAGAGAGAGAGGGGTAGACATAGTGGTGGGGGCAAAATGAGAAAGACAGAGAGAATAAAAAAGAAAGAAAGAGCGAGAGAATGAGAGAGAAGGGGGGGGGGTGATGGGGGGACATAATGAGAAAGAAAGAGAGATAGAGAAAGCAAGAGAATGAAATAAAGAAAGAGAAAGAGTAGAGAATAAGAAAGAGAGAGCAGAGAGAGGGAGAGACAGACAGACAGAGAGAGGGAGAGAAAGAAAGACAGAATGAGAAGGGGGCAGAATGAGGAAGAAAGAGAGAGAGAGAAAGAAAGACGAAAAGGAAAAAAAGGAAAAGAAGAAGAAAAACAGAAGAGGGGCAGAATGAGAAATAAAGAGAGAGAGAGAGAGAGAGAGAGAGAGAGAGAGAGAGAGAGAGAATGGGTGGTTCTGACCCCCACACGCCCCCTTGCGCCACAGCTTAACGCTGCCCACTGCTCCTGGTTTGTGTGTGTGTCACTTCACTGTGTGTGCCACTTCCCAGAAGGGTTAAAAGCAGAACACAAATGTGTATAAAGTCCCGGGTAGCCATATTGGCCAACTCACTCACTTCATTTTGAAAATAGAGAGAGCAGTGAATAGAGAAAGATAGAGAGAGAGAAATAGAGAAAACAGAGAGATGGAGGGGTGGAGGGGATGTTGAATGTTTTTTTACTCAGAGCAGTTTGACTGACTGAAGGTCTCAGCCCATCACGAGATTATTCAGATCACAAAGACACGAGACCAGGAGCAGTGTGTGTGTGTGTGTGTGTGTGTGTGTGTGTGTGCGTGTGTGTGATGGGTGGCTGTCCTTGCTTGTTCCATCCACAACCTGAAGGGAAAGTGTTAAAAAAGGAACAGAACAGGCCAAGCACACACACACACACACACACACGCACACACACACACACGCGCACACACACACACAGGCACATTTGTGTTGCTCTTTTGTGCTAAATCACGCTTGAGGTGACAATGCCACAGCCGACACATAAACCATAATCGTCTTCTTTAGCTAAAATCCCGACAGCTTTAACTTAAGCGGCTCTTTTAACGGCGACGCAAAAATCAATCTCACTCGATCAATTTTTATGTTTTATAAATACTTAAAGGCGTATTTTACACATTGAGTACCACCAACTGAAGATCCACCAGCCATGGATCATCATAAGATAATACGGTCGGATTTTGACGAAGCGCTTTATTAGCAATGAAATAGATGAGCGATAAAAACAGATGCTGTGAGACAAATTAGCGGCCGCATCATAAAACATCAATAATCCAGCTGCTGCAATAATCCAGCTGCTGAGACACTCACCACGCCCACCCGCCATCTGAGCACATCCAAACTCACAGACTCAACTTCATTTTTAATAAATATAACCCACTGTGATAATTTAATATTAAACAAACACAATTTCCTTGCTAATGTTTCCTGTTAATAATATTCACATTGAATAAAAAACTGTGAATATTATTTATTATTTTATATATATGGGGTGTATTTATTACAATATTACATGGATTTTAAATATATATAAATATATTTTATAATATTTATTTTGCTAATATTACTTACTCACCCTTGTTAAATTGTACAATATTTTAATATTACTGTGCAATGATATAATTATAATCCATTTAATAGTGTAATATACGATGCAGACATTAAAACATGTTTAATATTTCTTAAGGAAGAAGACTTAATTAAAGTCACATTATAACATATATAAAACTTTATAATAAAAATAATATACTCAAATTTAATATTTGTGGAATACTTATGTAAAAGTAATACTTTAGTATTATGTAATACTGTATTTAACCTAATATGGCTAGTTAATAAAATTTAGTGATTAAACTAATGTTTTATATGTGCTGCGTCATACTTAAGTATATTAGTATTAGTAGTAGCAGCATTATATCACAATATTATTTGCAAATGTAACATACAATTTGTTTATAATACGCACTACATCACATTATTGTTATTATATTATACCATTTACTGTATTACAACTTCCAATACAAACATGTTAAGCTTCAAATTTCGTAACACTCGCTTGCTAAGCCACACGCTGACGGCTCCGAATCGTTCTGTGGCGACAAAATATGGTCGATGGCTTTCATTGACATTAGCCGCGGGCAGCTAAAGATCTAATGAACGTCGATGAACATCTACTGAAGGTCAATGATACAATTAAATCTAGCATGAGCGAGCCAGGCCGCTTCAGATGTTCTAGTGGACGCGTGCTTGACATAAGGGCATCTTAGCTGGTTCTGTCGGATCCGTCTCTCCCACGGCCAGTTCTGGCTCCGGGTCTCTGGGTAAAGATCAAGTACGGGTGGAATCATCCTGTGCCCATCATCCTCAAAACTACTGGACGTCACGGAGCTTCTGATGATACATCAGATCGGAATAGGGAAAATCTGATTGTAGGTTATTAGGAAAAAATGATATCTAGACTAGGTGTTTCAAGTTCAAGTTTATTTATATAGCGATTTTCTTAGTCCCAGACCAACACAAAACCGCCATGCGGAATTACAGTAGGTGGGAAAAAAGAGTCTTTAAAAAATTAAAATGTCCACTGAAAATCTGTTTGTGATTTATTAAAGGTAAACGTTTTAGTTTATTTGTTGAACACACAGTTATACACATGTTTGTTACACATGTTATATTCCCTGTTCCATTTTCCTAGACCCATTTTTTCAGTAATTGTGTCTTATAACAGAAATCTGTAAACTATAAACAATTTTATCACACGGATGTACTTAATTTAAATTTTACCTCACATTTATTTCAATTTAAAGCAACGAGTAATGCTGTATGTGTTATTAGAGGAGTGTTTGATCATTAAAATAAAAAATCCAGAATAGTGAAAGAATTGGGATCTATGGCCCAAAAAGCCAAAAATTTGTGATTCTAATTTTATCCAGAATTGTGGGTCTCTGAGATGGAAGGGATAGATAGAGAAAGATAAAGAGAGATAGAGAGAAACAGAGAGACAGAGAGAGATAGACAGATAGACAGACAGAAAGATAGATAGATAGATAGATAGATAGATAGATAGATAGATAGATAGATAGATAGATAGATAGATAGATAGATAGATAGATAGATAGATAGATAGATAGATCTCATATTATTATCACGCTATTTTATTTTATTAAAAAGTCGTGTTGAGCATCAGCTCATATGGTTCAGATGTAGATGTTCTGCCTCCCCGCGTGACAGCTGTGTGTAGGCCACCGTGCCATGTGTGTGTGTGTGTGTGTGTGTGTGTGTGTGTGCGTGCGTGTGTGTGTGTGAAGCCTGAGAGGTTCAGTATTATCTGTCTGGAGAAAAGTTTACCTTCAAACGGCTTCGTCGTTTTTGTAAGTCGCTTTTTGTAAGTCGCTTTTTGTAAGTCGTTTTTTGTAAGTCGCTTTGGATAAAAGCGTCTGCCAAATGACTGTAAAAGTAAAGTAAAGTAAAGTCTTTAAAAACCTTCAACTTCTGCATCAAAATCGGCAGGTTAATGGCATGAAAGAAAGAATGAAAAGAAAAAAGGAGGGAACGGAAGACTGAAAGAAGGTGGAATAGTCCAGAATCTTGGGCAGAAGGATTCAAGGCGGCATCTCCTGGAGCTTTAACCCTCGCAGAGAGAGCGTCACCAGCTGGAGCCGGGCATGCGTCACCGTGCCCGCGTGCTGGCACTCAGCAGGGCATCAGCTCACCGCTCCGGCTTTAATCATCTGTTTACATTGGCCTAATGTGACGCTGCAGAAGCGTGGCGTGTTTCCTGCGTTCGCTCTGCTGAACACACAGATCATCGCGCAAATACTTCTGCAAATAATAATGCTCTTTGAAAAATTGATTATGCAGTTATAATATTTTCTGATAGGTTTGGGGTAAATAGGAATAGGAGTTATTTTTTTGTATTTCACTTATTTTCTACGGTTTTATATAATTATTTTTTATTAATAGCATTGTAATTATGTATTTATTTATTAAGTTTAATGAAGTATTTTATTGTTGTTGCTGCTGTTATTACTTATACGGAACATGTTATTATTATGAATACATTTGTTATGAGTATTTATTCCGAAATGTTTCTGAACATCAAAACTGTTCAGTATTTACGAATCCCAAATTTCATTCTGCGAGTGGACTTGAGGATTCCGCTGGATAAAATCACTGAGTTTGCACTTGTTTCGTACTGTTTTGATGCAAAAATTGTTTCTAAATTTTAGCATATTACAAAGTGGACACAAAAAAACATATAAAACAGTGTATGTTTAAAAATATGAAATATGAAGTAGTTTCTTTGATCAGCATTTACATTAACCATAGTTATTATAACATTGTGTAATTACAGCAAGTCATTATATTGACAATTTGAACATTTCTGTAATTCAAATGTACGTAAGTGAATTAGAATATTTACACTATATGAAAATAGTACTGCATGAAAATTTCACAATTGTGGGACAAATTAAGGTCTATCGATCTATCTATCCATCCATCCATCCATCCATCCATCCATCCATCCATCCATCCATGAATCTATTTATCCATCCATTTATCTAACAGGCTTCGTGCTTCACACTTTTTTAGCCGCAGGACACACACCGGGCAAAATATTTGTCATAATAGTATCTAAACGCTGGAATTTGCTCTTTTCCGTCCCAAAGCTGAAAGCGAGTCCCGGACCCTGTGGAGAACATCCTCTCCTCTCCCTCAAAATTACCTTGAGACTCTTGGCATTTATCGCATTTCTGCGCGCAGCATGACATCCTCTCGTACCCTTCGCACTCTATTATAAGAACCTCGGCTGCACCTGTACGGCTTCATATATATAACGCCACCAACAACATCACAAATCCTGCAAACGTCTGATCGGAGCGAAGTGGATTTCACGGCAGGACGGGAACAGATGCAAAGCTGCTGAAGGAGGTGAGACGGCATCCAAGACAAAAAGCAGGGGTGTGTGTGTGTGTGTGTGTGTGTGTGTGTGTGTGTTGCCAGGGGCCTGAGGAGACAGCTATAAATACGTTTGTGAACCAGGCCAGAGCGGAAATAGGGAAATGAAGCAGGACAACCTCCACTGAGCCAGGACTAGAAAAGAAAGAGCGTAAGACAAAAAAAGTATTAAAGACAGAGGGAGGGAGAGAGGGAGAGAGGGAGAGAGAGAGAGAGAGAGAGAGAGAGAGAGAGAGAGAGAGAGAGAGAGAGAGAACATTATTACATTTCTCTCCATGACAGAAGGTGAGTTGAGATAGAGGGAAAGAGAAAGTGTGAGCAAGAAAGAGCTTGAGAAAAAGAGGGGAGAAAAGAGGGGGGGTGTGGGGAGAGAAAGAGGGAGGTTGATGGCATGTGAACGTAGACAAAAGAAAGGAGTTACAAAAAGAGAGAGAAATGGGGAGATAATGATAAGATTATAGCAAGAAAGAGATAGAGAGAAAAGTAGGATTTGAGAGAAAGTAGATGAAAGAAAGTGTGCGCTAGATAGAAAAAGAATTATAGAAAGAGCAAAAGAGTGAGGGGTGATAGAGGGAGTGAGAGGGAGGAGGATGGCATGTGAGAAAAAGTAGACAAAATAAAGAGACAAAGAGAGAGAGAGAGAGAGAGAGAGAGAGAGAGAGAGAGAGAGAGAGAGAGAGAGAGAGAAGAAGAGATGAGGAGTGAATGAAGTGTGAGAAGGTAGACAAGAAATAGGTAGAGAAAAGGAATTACAGAGAAAGTAGATGAACAAGAGAGCAAGAGAGAGCAAAACCAGATGAAATCAGGTAAGACAGAGAGAGAGGAAGAGAGAAGAAGAAAGAGAGAAAATAAAATAGAGAGAGAGAGAGAGAGAAAGAGAGAGAGCAAGCCAGGATGAAAGCAGAGAGAGAACGAGAGAGAGAGAGAGAGAGAGAGAGAGAGAGAGAGAGAGAGAGAGAAAGAAAGAGAAATAGACAGAGTACAATTTAGAGACTGACTGACAGCGTGAGAGAAAAAGCAGATGAATATAAGAGGGCGAGAAAGAGAAGGAGAGCAAGACAAGATGAAAGCAGGTGAAAGAGAGTGACAGAGGGAGAGAAAGATGGGGAGAGAGAGATCGAGAGCAAGTCAAGATGAAAGCAGATGAGAGAACGAGATGGAGAGCGAGAGAGAGAAGTGATATAAGATGAAAGCAGGTGAGAGAGTTAAAGTAGACAAGAAAGAGACAGAAAAAATGAATTAAATACTTTCATTTAGCATAGGAGATTAAAAACAGAGAAGCAGCCAGAAAGCAAAAAGCAAAGATAATCCAAAAATAACATTTTTTCCCCCTAAAATATTCAGTTGAGATATTTTTTTGCATTTTGGATGTTTTTTTCGATGTCGATATATTGTTCTGTATAGCACAGTTGTTTCATGATAACAAAATTCTTCAATGTGCTAATATAATATAATTGTATAAAATTATATAATTTTTAGATTATATAAATGGAATTACCGCAATTTATTATTATATTGTCTTTCAAATGTATATGTGACTGGTATTTATATCAAATACATGTGTATGTTTTAATCTCCTGTGCAAATATAATCTATGTATAAATATAATACATATCATTACCGACTGTAACACTGGAAGGCTGAGGGGTGTTTTCACTTCTCGGCTCCTTTAAAAAAAACATGAGCAAGGACTGTGCTGAATCTCCGAAGGTATGAACAAGCAAGCTCAGAGCAATAAAAGTTTTATCTGGGTAAACCAGCAGACGCAAACCGTAGCTGTAATTTTCCGACACGTGGAGCAGGCAGAAGACCTTCCCAAAATGGCAGCGGAAAAGAATATCTGTTCTCTAATCTAATCTAATCTCATAATGAGGTCAAAACCTCGAAACCAGCAATGCTCAGATCGTGTGTTCAATGAATTGGGTATCAGCTTGATCTCTCTCATCACCGCTGCAGGACACTCTGTAGTTAGAGAGACCAAAAGGAAGCCAGACGGCCCTAGTGGCCCCAGACGGCCCCGATGCTCGGACAGACAAGGCTTGTCCATGTGGCTCTGCGTGAAAGAGACGCTTGAGCAAAGGACAATCCTCAAGGCACTACATCAGAAACCCTAATCCTTACATATCCTAACCCCTAATCCTAAACGTAACCCCTAATTTTCTGCCCTAAACCTAAACTATCCCTAAGCCCAAACCCTAAGCCTAACACAATCTTATACCCTAACGTAACCCTTAATCTTCTTACCTAAACCTAACCTATTTCTAACCCAAAACCCTAAGCCTAACCTAATAATATCCCCTAACATAACCCTTAATCTTCCTACCTAAACCTAACCAATTCCAAACCCTTAACCTAATCCTATCCCCTAACGTAACCCCTAATCTTCTTACCTAAACCAAACGTATTCCTAACCCCAAATCTTAACCTAATCATATCCCCTAACGTAACCCCTAATCTTTTTACCTAAATCTAACCTATTCCTAACCCCAAACCTTAACCTCATCCTATCCCCTAACGTAACCCTTAATCTTCTTACCTAAACCTAACCTATTCAAACCCTAAGCCTAACCTAATCCCCTAATCTTATTACCTAATTTTACTTATTTAATTACTTAATACTAATCCTAATCCCTAACTGTAAATGCAACTCCCAAATTGAAGCCCTTCACTCTGAATCATAAAACATAAAAATAATCCCTAATTTTATATCCTAAAATTAACCCCTAACCTAATCTTAACCCCTAATACTAAAGATACCTCTGATACCTAAACCCTAATTGAATCCTAAACCCTAACCCCTAAACATAACCTAATCCTCAATAATACTTATAAACCTATTTCCTAAATCTAATTCTTAACCCCTATGACCTAAAGATAACTCCTAATCTTATGTTTTAAATCTAACCTTAGCCCTAACCTAATTTTAATCCCAAATCCTAAACCCTAAACCAACCCTAAACTCTAAACCAAACCTAATCATAACTCTAAATTATTATTGTGTGGCCAATCACAAAATGGATAATTTGTGCTTTCATGGGCGGAACCAGAGCTAACTGGGTCACATGACTAAACACATTCTGTTTTATACAGTATTACAGCTCTTATTTGTCAGAAAGTCTGCCAGTCATCAACAATTGTGACATTGTTTCCACTAGAAATAAAATAATTGTTTCAACTACATGAAACACACCATCTTTACATAATCACGCTGCGATATAAAGCCCATTTCTGCAGTGAAGACAATGTAAGAAACCACTCTTTTCAGTTATAACATCACTGTATAACATCTTCATGATTTCTCTTGGTGAAGCCGCGGCTGCTGTCGACATGTCTGTTTGTGAAAGCTGGAGGAGGTGTAAAGTTCACAACAAATCCTTCAGATCCACAAAATCAATACGAAAATCTCAGTCAACAGACATACTTCCAAAGGGGGAAGTAATGATGTCCTGTCAATAGATGACGAATGGTTCGGCCTAATCCCTTTAGAAGACTGTCGTGCCTCAGCGAGGTGAATGAAAGAGAAAACGAGATGCACAGGGAGGGCAGCGGATGAATAATGCAGTCACACGGCACAGCCTCTCGAATCCTTCAGACGAGAAATGAAAGGATCGACACGCATGCATCGCCTCCGATGAAGACCCTCGCAACACGCCAACGACTAAACGAAAACACACCGTACATGTCTGTTGAAGCGCCACTTCCGAGCCGCATGCAATGGCTTTTTTCGATTTCCGACAATGGAACTATAATAAACTATTTAATAATTAAACACTGAACAAAGACACAATTTGGAAAAACGACTTCACGCACTATTAGCCTGTCAATTAAAAAAATAAGTCACACAATATTGAGAGGAAAAAAATCGGCGATTTGGGATTAAGATTAAATATATGAATATATATATGAACGCTGCTATAGGTCACAAATAAAGAACTATTATTTGTAAAAATAAAGAACAACCAAAAAATAAATAAAGAAAAAATAAAGAAAATAAAGAAATAAAAAATAAAGAACAAACGAATGGATTTACCAAATTAAGATAGTTTTGGAGTGTTGGGTGTGTCCGAGTCCTACACTGTGATTGGTTGGCTACCAATCTAGGGTGTGTTTTGTCCTCAAACACAGTCGTTGGAATTGGCTCAAGCTCCTCGTGGCCCAGAAATGGAAAAGTGAGACAGAAAACGGATGGAGGGATTTGTTAAAGATAATTAAAAAAAAACATCTTATTTAAAAGATCAGAAAAGACATATTAAAAATAATCACACAGTTAATGCAAGTAGGTTTTCTCCACACAATCGCAAGATAATCTGATTTTAACGGCAGCGATGTTTTATGTTTTTAAACAGCACGAAATGAAACTCGTTCATCTGGTTCGGCACCACACGCTTAAAAGTCACGTGACCACACAGCCTCACCGATTTCACAATGTGAACAAATCACAATAATCAGTCATGTAATCTGATGCAATGGCTAAGGGATACCGGCCCATTTCACACACTTTCTACTCTAAGAAAATAATAAAACGTATAACATCTTAAAACAAACTGATTATTTTGTATACACCTGCTGGACAGTATTGATTTTGACAAAGATTTTTAATTTAGTTTTAGTCATAGTCTTTTGACTGAAACTCAGTTTAGCTTTAGTCCCAATTTAGACATCTTAATTTTTTTTTGTTTTAATCTAATTTTAGTCGACTAAATACCACAGCATTTTAGTCAACTAAATTACAGTATAGATATAGTAATTGAAATAATTGGTGCTGTATATTCTAAATTTTTACTAAAGTTGCTATTTCTAAGAAATCTGAATACGTAGTTAACTATGAACATATAAAATCTATACAAATATCTTACTTATTTGGGAAAACGTTTATTTCGCTTGAACTTATTTTTATGAACTTTTCTTTCAATCAAAATAAATGTATCCTCATAAATGAAACCTCAACAAAGAGGAAATGAAATACAGTAAAATAAAATAAATTATTATTGCCTCACGTTTATAAGTAACAAATGGTTGCCGTGTTTTTCCTTCGTGTCCTGATTGGTTCTCTTTGCGTTTGAAACCGCCTTCCCCACAAGCTCGGATTATGATTGGACGTCGCCACGAAAGGCATTTTTGTTTAGTTTTTATTCGTTGACGAAAGTGTCAATAAATGTAGTTATAGTATCGTCCCTAAGCGGGAGTTTTTATACAGTTCTCCTTTCGACTTCTTCAGGGAAAAAGTGTCGTTGTTGAAAACGATGACGGGAATGTTTTGTCAAAGGAATTAACACTGCCGCTGGATGCATCATGGGACGTAAAAGACGAGCGATAAAAAAGGCAGCTGAGACGAACAGATACCGACTCCCTAAAAATCCTGTCGATCAGAAGAAAAGAGTTGTGATGAATTTAAGCAGTGCGGCTGATTGATTTCTCTCACAGCGCTGAAGTGATAACCGGGAGAGCGTTATTATCGCAGCCTCCCAGGAACTGGACCGGGCCGATGCGTGAAGCCTTTTGTGCGCTGAAGAGAAAGATGCTCTCAGCACGCCTCTCATCTTCTGGATGCCGAGAGGAAGCACAAATGAGGGAGGAAGTATGGGACGGCCAGGCCTTCCAGAGTGCTCACTTCCTGCCAGCGGATTACTAACAAAACTCCCCTCATAACATGACTCAGCGGGATTAGGAGATTATCACCTGTCATCTCACACACTTATGGACTCTCGGTCGGTGGCTTGTATTGTTCTTGGGTTGGGATCATTTTTTCAATGCGGGATTGAGCAACCTTTTGTCTTCTGGGGCGATTTGTGTAGGGGAAAAGAAAATAACTAAAAAACGCAAAATAATTAGCAATTTGTCCCTGAATAATGTAAGCACAGAGATAAATTACATATTAATACATTTATTATAAAAATTGGTGTGTATATATACATATATATATATATATATATATATATATATATATATATATATATATATATATATATATATATATATATAATTTTTTAGTTGGAATTTGGCTCACGTTCACTGGCTGCGACTAAAAGCTGCTGTGGGAAACTTTAGGACGTTTGACAAAGTGACCAGGCTGTTTTCAAGTTGCTCCCTCTCCCATTCCTTTGTTGTTTTTGTTTTTAAGAATTATTTTGGGAAATTTTAACAGTACATTTTAAACAAATTTTAACTTTTTGGGGAAATCAAAACAGTAAGTAGCAACAAAGTTTTATAGATAGATAGATAATGTCTATATAGGCACTGGATAAATAGTTTCTAGATTGACACATTTTACAAAAACTATAAAAAGGTTTGGTGAGCTAAGTTCAGAAACTAGATACATTGTATAAATATGCATAAACAAAATACTGTATGTATGTACTATGTATGTATAAAAACGTGAAGTGATCGAAAATCAGAAATTAGATGCATTGAATAAACAAATAAATATGTATGCACTATGTATCTATAAACAAATAAAAATGATAAAATAAAGATGATTTTAAACATAACTACGATAATAAACAGGAGTCAACTTTTGATCTTCTGGGCAATTTGTGTGGGATGAAATATAGTAATTTCAGGCTAATTAATTAGCAATTCGTCCCCGAAAAATGTAAGCACAGTGATAATTTACATAATACTGTTTTTATTCTTTATCATAAAAATATTAATACATTTTTTTAATAGTTGAGGATTTGGCACAGGCCCACTTGCTGCAACTAAAAGACGTGACAGCAGCTTCCTCCTGGGTTATTTTTGCTTTTAGGAATCATTTAGGAAAATGTTACATTACGTAAATAAGACTTATTGGGGCAAATTGGAAAAAACTGTATATAGCTAAAACGTCTCTAGACAGACAGATACATAGATAAAAAGATTAAAAAGTTGAGCAAAGTTCAGAAACTAGATACACTGAATAAATATAAATCTATACAATCTATTTAAAATGAAGTGTGAGCAAAGCTCAGAAACTAGATACAATGATTAAATATAAATAAATATGTATGTACTATGTATCTACAAACAAATAAAAACAAAAAATTAAAGATGATTTGGAACATAACTACTTTGATAAACAGGAGTCAAATTTAAACACATTTTAACATGTTTCCTAAACGGCTCTTAAATGGCAAATATTCCAGTATGTGGCTAAAGTCGTTGGGCAGTTTCGAGTCCCAGTCCGGTGGGTATTATTAGACATTGACCCCCACATGCCACAAACCTGAACGCTGCCCACTGCTCCTGGTGTGTGTGTCACTTCTCTAGATGATTAAAAGCAGAGCACAATTTCAATACAGCCCCTAGTGGCCGTATTGACCTTTTCATCGACTTTGAATATCCATTGTGGCATTTGACCCAATTGTATTGTGTTGAGATTAAAGCACACACTTACGTTTAATCTGTTCTCTGGCTTCTTTGCTCCACTTTGGTTTTTTTTGCTCCGGCTCTCCGCTTGTCTTCCACTTCCTTTAATGAGGACGAATCACTCCTCGCGTTTGTTTCAACATCATGAATCTAAAGCTGAGCTCATTACCCAGTCCGGGACATTTAATAACCTCCATTTGACAGAGCTAATAAGCATTAATGCTGTAAGGTTCACTCCAGGCCGAGTGTGAAGTGACGTTCCACAAACCACCGGTGTTGAGTAGCGGGATTGCCCTGACTTTCCCAACTTCGGAAAACTTTGACTAGCAAAGCCATATCCAGTCAAGTGCGGATTTGTTGGGAAAGTAAAGCGGCCATTTTGGATTAGAATTACGTGGAGAATGTTAAAGTCACAAGGCCGAATATGAAGATGTGTGAAAGTTCTAATTCGAGAAGATCCATCTCCCTCTCCATTTTACAGCGCCACTAATCCACTGAAGCGAGCCACGCCTATGATTATAACGTACCCATACGTCGGGTTTCTCGCCACTCCATCACATCGGTTCCTAAAGACTTTTTTGAAAGTGAAGCTCTCTTTCTTTCATGGGGACTTACACACTCTCAAATAAAATCCACTCGCTCATCCAGAGCTGACGGGGCTTTCCCGCGCACCTCGTATTTAAACAGCCGTATCTCATACATTTGTCTCAAATATACAGACGCTCAGCAACCGTAATCTAGTTTTATGACTCTTTTCCACCATCTCGCTGTTTAAACAGGCCGTTTTAAAAGCGTCACTTGAAAATCGATGCGGCCAAAGAACGATGGCAGTGAAGCCTTTCAACGTGTGACTTGGATTCAAGTACTTTAGACTTTTCGGGTTAAAAAAATTACAATTGTGATTTGCTTTTTTGCCTAAAGCGCTTTGTTCACTGAATCTGAAGTGCAGATCAAGAGATTTCTCCGGCGCGTGGCTCATATTTATGTTATCGTCGTCATAAATAGTGAGCGAATGTCCACATTCTAATCAGGAGCACGTCTACAAATGAGTGTGTACAGTAAAATAAAGCATATGCCAAAACAAGAAATGATTTGTTTGAGTAATAAAATGTGTTCAAAACTATAGATTGCAAACAATAAATATGTAAGTAGAACTGTTTGTTTATTAAAAAGAAAACCAAATAAAGAATTTTTTTGATATATTCAATCAAAAACAAAAAAACTATTGTTATTGTTTTAACAAAATTGATTACTGTATATCTAGTATTATATTAAGTATAATATTAAAGACCAAATATAATTTACACAATTCCAAAAATAAATAAATAAATAAACAAATATACATATATATACACACATATACAGTATACTGTACATAAACTGTATATACAAAAATGCATCAATTTATATAGTTTTTGACCTTTAAGTGACTTTGAGTGACAGGTACAGTACAGTAAGTTTTTATAAAGATTCAGAAATAAAGAGAATTATTTTTACTAATGGTCAAAGCTGAGTGTCTTATGGGTAAATAAAGCACAAATCCAGTCAGCGTGTGTGTGTGTGTGTGTGTGTGTGTGTGTGGTTACAGTAAATAGTAATAGGAGTGTCCTGGCAGAACTCAATCCCACCTGCGAGTGCGACGCCTGCCAGGAAAGACGAAACAAACCGTCACTCGCCATTCCTGTTCTCCTTTTCTCTTCCTTTCTCGCTTCTCCAAACCCGTCTTACCTTCCCACACACCTCCGCCAAACAAACACACACACACACTGACAGCTCCACTACCCACCACGCGTTCACTCTCAAGATCAACACAACAGACGGAGAAGAGAAACAAATCAATCTTTTTTTTTGTGAATTTAAACATTTTTACTCTGAATTACATCCTGTTAACAGAACATTGACACAAAAGTGTTTACAGCAGGAAAAGTGTGTAGGTTTGACAAGTGAAGCGTGTAAAGTCATCACAGATTAATAGAGAAAACAAAGATTGTATTCTTATTCCAATTCCATCTTTTTTATCACTCTTTTTTTAATGTTTAATTTGGTAAATTGTGGTTTATTGTATTTGTTTTATTAAAATCATTAGCTGAATCATCAATATAAAAACATGTATTGTATTGTCTTAATCTGTAAGTCATATACGGCTGTAAAGTGCAAAACAAATCATATAGAATAGATCGTAAAAACATATTCATACATATTTTATAGAACCTGTGTGTGTGTGTGTGTGCGTGTGTGTGTGTGTGGGTGGTGTGTGGTGTGTGTGTGTGTGTGTGTGTGGTGTGAGTGTGTGTTTGCATAATCACACAGAGCGCGGGAGAGTGATGCTGTGCGGTCGGAGTGGTGGTGTTTTATGGAGAGAAAGCAAAAGTGATCATTCGAAGTGGGTGTGTGCGGTGTGGTGTTTGTGGGTGTGTGTGGGTGTGTGTCTGAGAGAACGAGAATCTGATTCAGTGACGTGTGTGTGACATATGACTTTAGAGAGACACTTTATGACTGATGCTAATGGTGTGTGAGTGTGTGTGTGTGTGTGTGTGTGTGTGTGTCTGTGTCTGTGTGTGTGTGTGTTACGCAGAATAACAGACTAATTATGAGAGCAATACTGTTTATGAAGTGTGTGCATGTGTGTGTGTGTGTGTGTGAGACTAAATGACAACAGAGAGACTTTGAGAGTGAAGCTGCAGAGCGAGTGTGTGTGTGCGTGTGTGTGTCGGGGTCTTCATTAATGAAGGTTGACTCGGCTCTCGAGGTGAAACGGAGGTTCAGGATTTCTGACAGAAACACTCCCGTCCCACCT
Organism: Paedocypris micromegethes; assembly: GCA_028031935.1. NCBI lineage: Eukaryota > Metazoa > Chordata > Actinopteri > Cypriniformes > Paedocypris > Paedocypris micromegethes. Next base: position 26,201,428 of record CM051497.1, on the reverse strand, counting down.
GCACAGGAAGACCCCGCACTAATTGAAACATGGCGGCTCGTAACCCTCTCATTATCTCGCCAACATTTCTCACGCCGCCGTGGAAACCAGAGAAAAGGAGACGGACACACCAAAAAAGCCAATTCGTATGGAAATACGGAATGTTAGGTGCGTATTTAAATGTGTGTGTTTACACTTTTGCGTTGTTAAAAAACGTAGATTATGGCGTTTAAGATGGAGGAGAAAGAAGTATGTTTGTGTTTTTTTTTTTTGACACTCCGGTTTATGCAAAGCAATAAAAGCATAATTCTCCTCGGCTCTAAATCAAGCAGTGCGACTCCTAATTACAAATTAATGAACTTTTATGCGATTTAAAGAGCTAATAAGAGCGAGCAAGAGCACTCGCGTAGAAAACTCACGCTTCAGGAAGCTTCGTGCAGACATTAGCGGGGTAGATTGATTAAAAAATGGCCAGGATCTTAACATTTAAAACTAAATAAAAACAAAAAATAATTGATAATATAGTTTTTTAAATCATTAAGCAAATAAACGAAACAAAACTTAATACAAAACACATGTACATATTAGAATTTAAAATGGTTCGAAACCTAAATAGCACAACCTTAATGTCAGTTAAAGTTAAAAATGTTATGAAAAAATAGTAATTTTGAAATTTGAAGAAAAATCTCTAATTATAGAATCAGTACAGTATGGTTGTTTTTTTGTAATTCATGCACAACTGAAGTCAACAATATAAATAAATTCATAATAAATAAACGTGTTCATTTTTATGAAATACTTTTCCATTTCTGGGTTACGGGGAGCTGAAGCCAATCGCAGCAACTTTGCATCTGAAGGCGGGGCAAACACCCTGATGGCCAACCAATCACAGAATGAGACACACGGACCCACACATCCACACTTTCACTCACACCTATGGTCAATGTTCCGCATTTTTCAAACCAGGCCGCAAACTCTCAGGTTTCAAACGGGTCCTATACACTGTCTGGGTTTAAAAACCTTGAACAGTATTCAAGTGAAAAGAACAGCATTTTGTTGTTTTGTAAAACAATGGAATATTTACAAGCCGTTTCCAAAATTTGCTATTGATTTAATTTTCAGACACAGAAAATTAAATCTCCAATTGTGACTTTCCGCGTCTCTCTTTCCTCACCTTCTGCATGTGTCTCTTCATCCTTTGCTTTTAATTACCCTTTTTCTTTCACTCTACTTACAGCTAGCATTTGCAATTAGCGAGTGTTGAATGCGTCAGCCCCTAATGAGCGGCCCACCCTAACGCCTTTTCACGCGGCTCGTAAACACGCACTTTTCCCCTCCTCTTCTTCCTTCGGTGTGTTTTCTCATTTGTCCGCGGCTTGTTTGGCCTTCATTTCTTTTATCTCGGTCAGAGTCTCTCCCGTGTCCATCGGGAAGTTGGTATTATTAAGTTGTTGGATGTCGTTTGTCTCGCCGCGAAACATTTTAACACACGCGGAGATGAAATGACGCGGCTCAATCAAACATGAAATTTGAACGCGAGGAAATTCTGCGTCCAATCAGCGAGGCGGAGAGAATATTAGTCTGAGAAAATATGGCGAATTGAAATAGCAAAATGCGTATAGAAAATGTGTGTGTGTGTGTGTGTGTGTGTGTGTGTGTGTGTGTTCAAGTTCTAGTTCAAGTTTATTTATATAGCGCTTTTCTTAGCTCGAGACCAACGCAAAGTCGCTATGAAAATTAGGGGAAAAAAGCAAAAAAATCTGTCTTTAAAGCAAAAAAATGCCCATTATTTATCTGTAAGCATCAGTGTGTGTGTGTGTGTGTTAGAGAAATAGAGAGTCTTGTTCATTGCCCACAGGTGTGAGTGTGAATGCGTTTGAATGTGTTCTGTTCTGTGATTGGTTGGCCAATTATAGAGCTGCAGGAATTTGCTCCTCCTCCCTAAACGCAGTTTATGATACGTATTGATGGACAAACGTAAGAGTCTAACATCTGGCCAGGTGTTTTCATTAAAATGTTTCCACTGCAACTAGGAATTTTCACATTTTTGACTCCCTAACACACACACACACACACACAAATCCACCTGAAAACGACAAAAAGACAAACGCAAGGTAATCTACCTGGCATAAAAACCATCATTATGGAGTCACGGCAGGAGAACTATCACGCAGCGCCGGCAGAAGGAAGATTGCTAACATTTTCTTCAATTCTCTCCAAGATTACGTTCAATTTCGGTTGCTTCGCGATAGAGAAGGAAGTGTTTCGTGGCGCTGAACGCAAACATCAATGAGAACAAGAACTTTACACACACACACACATTTTCTTTCCAGCACAGAAGCTACTGGCCTACAAGATGCTGAAACTTTATTTCCGTGCTCTTTCGGAATTAGGGCGGAGTTTGCCTCGGGCTCTGGGATGTAGATCATCTATTTTTTCATTGACTTGCCTGTTTTTCCTCCTTTTCTCTCTCTCTTTCTCTTTTCTGTCCTCTCTCTTTCCCAGAACAATCCTTTCTGCTTGCATCTGGGTTGCATTCAAGGGCATCGCGGTGTGATGGGGTTTCACAATCTTATTCACAATTATTAGTGAAGAGTCTTTTTACAAGCTCTTATCTCTATCATCTTTACAGTATCGGTGGTAAAACAGTAGAACCAGAAGATGGATATGAAACTTTACTGAGCTGTCTGAACAATCCTAACAGTAACAAAAATAGCTAAATTGCGAATAAATGAAATAGAAATGAAATATTTTGAAATAACAATGTTATTGGCCAATGATATACAGGAAATCTCTCTCTTCCTGCCACACTCCCTCTCTCCACCTCTCCTTCTCTCATCACAATGTCTCTCTTCCTCCCATTTTCTTTCTCTCTCCCTCTCTATCATCCTTTCAATCCCTCTCTATCTCTCTCTGCCCCCCACTCTCTCACCCTTTCAATCTCTCTCTCTCTCTAAAATCTAGTTATTCTAGTAAATCTGATGTTTTATTATGACGAAAATACTCTTATTTTCCACAATTTCAGGCACCGCCCACTAAAAGTCATGTCGGGAATGAGCTTGTTCCACACTGCTAGTTTACCTATCAGGCAATGTATAGAATACCTAGGCGTAAAAACAGAACTGTTTCATAATTTGCAGTTCTAGATTCATCACCAATTCAGGCATTCTATAAAAAGTTGATTTCACACACCAGTAACAGCAAAAACTAGAAAACTAGTTTAAATCAATTTTCTTAAAAAAATGTATCCATTTTGATCAACTCTGGCTGACGATTTAAAAAACAACTTTTTAAAGATTGCAAGCTGTTAAGCGCAGTAACCATATATTAATTATTCCACAGTACATTTTGTTGTCTCTGACTCCGCCCACTTTGGCAACGAACAATTAGCAGTTTCCTGTTTTGTATATGAACTATAAACAACATAATTACATGTTCTATCTTCATTCGTGGCTCACAAGTATTGTTATGACGTATTGAGGAACATTTTCAAAAATGATAAAATTACAATTCATCATGGAGCTCTAGAACTGGAGTTCCACTTCCTTTCCACCATTAAACAACTAGTACTCAAAGGAAATCGTCGAAGATGAAAGTACCGACCCGTTCGAATCTAGACGATCTCAAGTGTGAGATGGATTGCGTAGTCCATAAAACATCATGCCAAAACATTGACTTCTGCATGGAAAACCTGCGCTGCAAATTCGTGCAGAAAAAGGAAAGTCTGGCACAGGAATTCCATTTCACCGACTTCCAGAATGTTTCCAAAAGCGTCCGAACACGATGTAAACTCAATCGCGGCAAATAACTCACGAAGGTCTGTATTTAGTAAACAGCGAGTCCAAACTGTTGAAGAACGGAGCCATGAATCAGAGTTCTGCGCCGTGAGGTAACCCTGGATTCCCATCTTGTTCCACATTCATATTCCAAAAAGCTGAGATAATGTTCTAATTATACCTCCTGGAAATTTGAAAGGATCCAGAGGAAAACCTCGCCGTCTTGAACTCGGGCACCCATGCTCCCGTCTCGCACCGTCCTGCCCTTCATCTCTCCAGTGCGGGAGAGTTATTAAAATCCACTTAAAAGTGCTCACATCTTCTCTGGGTGGAAAGTATGCAACAGGCCAACAGGCCCCTGAAAGTCTGACCCTCAACATCTGCTTTGAATCTGGTGGAAATACACACAGCCCTGGTACAATCGGTCACTGTGCTTGGCCGTGTGGTGCGGAGCAGACAGACAGTTTTCGGTTTCTGTTGTTTTCGCCTGTTTGTCTACTCCAGCTGATTGTTCACTCTCTCGGAGCTTTACACATCTGTAGGACACACGAGTGATCTGGCGCAGAGACCACAAGACACAAGTGTCAAGGACTTTTCAGTAAATATTAAATCAGTCAAATGTTCCCAAAAGTCGTCTTTGGTGAATTAACTGGTGCCTTGACATTGACGGCCTCTTTAGCAAGTGAAAAAATAGGGATTTGGCAACCAATGGCATAAACAATTTGTGAAACTGGGGGTTCAAATCCGACTCTAATATTGAAAAGCGTAGAACAAATTGCAAAAGGTGCTCCAGCAAACACGAGATTATCTGAGACATCACTAAACCTGAGATTATATGAGACATCACTAAACGTGAGATTATATGAGACATCACCAAACGAGCGATTATATGAGACATCACTAAAAGTGAGATTATATGAGACTTCACCAAAAGAGAGATTATATGAGACATCACCAAATGTGAGATTATTTGAGACATCTCCAAATGTGAGATTATTTGAGACATCACCAAACATGAGAATATATGAGACATCACTAAACATGAGATTATATGAGACATCACCAAACGTGAGATTATATGAGACATCACTAAATGTGAGATTATATGAGACATCACCAAACGTGAGATTATATGAGACATCATCAATCGTGAGATTATACGAGACATCACTAAACGTGAGATTATATGAGACATCATCAATCGTGAAATTATACGAGACATCACCAAACGTGAGATTATACGAGACATCACTAAATGGGAGATTATGTAAAACCTCACTAAACACGAGATTATATGAGACCTCACTAAACATGATATTATTTGAGATATTACCATACATGAGATTATGAGACCTCACCAAACATGAGACTATATGAGACCTCACCAAACATTTTATAGTATGAAAAATATTACCAAACATGAGATTATATGAGACCTCACCAAACGTGAGATTATATGAGACCTCACCAAACGTGAGATTATATGAGACCTCACCAAACGTGAGATTATATGAGACATCACCGAACGTGAGATTATATGGAACATCACTAAATGTGAGATAATATAGAACATCACTAAACGTGAGATTATATGAGACATCACCAAATTTGAGATTATTTGAGACATCACCAAATTTGAGACTATATGAGACATTACCAAACGTGAGATTATATGGAACATCACTAAATGTGAGATTATATAAGACATCACTTAACATGAAAGTATATAAGACCTCATAAACGTGAGATTAAATGAGACCTCACCAAACGTGAGACTATATGAGACATTACCAAACGTGAGATTATATGGAACATCATTTAACGTGAGATTATATAAGACATCACTTAACGTGAAAGTATATGAGACATCACCAAACATGATATTGTATAAAACCTCAGAAAACATTAGATTATGTGAGACCTTACCAAACGTGAGATTTCATAAAACTTCACCAAGCATGACGCTATATGGGATATCAGCAAGCATGATATTTTATGAAACATCCCCAAATGTGAGATTACGTATATGAGTCATCACCAAACGAATGTGAGATTATACGAGGCACCTCAAAAATGCATCAACATTCAGCAATTCACATTCACACCATCGTTGAGAAACAAATTCTGAGGCTGAAAGTTATAGAGAAAGAGAGAAAGTTGCAAATGAAAAGATGGAGAGGAGAAAGTGGATCCGTTCTTATCGAGATGCTTTGTGTGCATTCCATGATTCTGATCTCAGCGATGATGTCACTCAATCCACAACAGCGTTCGCACACATTTTCTCAAAAACATGCACATGTTGTTCTCAAAACGCATTAAAATAGAACATTGTCCTCTAATCTGACATGGCAGCCACACATTTCAGACTTTTAACGTATTTACAATACATTACTGTATTTTTTAGACTGTAAGGCGCACCGGATTATTAATTGCACCTTCAATTCTGAGTCTAATCTTTTTTTTTTTTTTCAATTTTTTTTTACTTTTTT
>CM051497.1:26149475-26195177 GCA_028031935.1 Paedocypris micromegethes | reverse complement strand
TTTTTTTTTTTTTTATTTATTTTTTTCTTTTAGTCTATCATTTTTTCAATTCTTAGTCTAACACGGTTTCCCAGATTATAAAGCACTGTCAATTTGTAAAAAATTATTTAGAATTATAACTGCCCATTACAGTCCAAAGAATACAGTAAACACATTTAAACACTCAAAAAATATATCAGAACTTACAAGATTTCGTCATTTTGGAACTCCAGAAGTCCATGGGTGTCTTCAAAGTCTTCCCCTCCTCCACGAGCAGATCCTTCCACGGTTTTATATGGCAGCGACACCACGCCACGGGCTCCAGACGTGCGCAGGACCTTCACTTCCATGACACCTACACTCTCACTCACATGAGCAACGGGCTCTTCAAAGGTGAAGATTCCAGCATGGTCATCGTCGAAAATAGTGACGGTTGCGGTGGAGGGCGTGCCGAGCGTGGCGATGGTCTCCACGTGATTGGTTTCAGTGGCCTCTGGTTCATCATCCTCGTGAAGGACGCGGACATTGCTGAGGTGGATGAGGAAGTTCTCGTCCTCCTCGAAAATGTCATCATCGATAATCCCAACTCGAATCTCCTTCTGTGTCTCGCCCGGCTTGAAGACAACAGTTCCTTCAGTGAATTCATAGTCTGAACCTGCGTTTGCCGTTCCATCTTCAGTGCGAAATTCCACAGACACTATCTGGTTGAGATCACCTCCTCGCCGCATAACGTTCACCGCCACGGTTCCGCAGTTTTCCAAGCACTGGTAGGAGCAAGGCTCAAAGAAGATCTTGGAGATGGGGTCGTTCTCTCCAGCATCACTGCGCACCTCGTGCATGCTCACGGCTTTACGAGCCTGGTCTGCAGCGTGCTTCTTCAGAATGTTCCCAGCGCCGGTCATCAAACGAGTGGCTTGACAGCGGTAGAAAGCTCGGCTCTTCTGCTGCTGGCTGAGAACCTGGTAGTTGGCCAGCTCAATCAACTGCTCCACCTCTTTATCTGGATGTTTCTGCTTCAGCTCCTTAAGGATCTTGGCCATTTCACGTCGGGCTTCCTCTTCATCCAGGTCCTTGTCCTCCAAATCCAAAGCCAATGTGCCATCTAGGAAGTCAACAGCGTGGGAATTCAGCATCTTGCCGTCCATCTCGATATCCACCTTGGATGGCGGACGGTCTCCTTCCGTCTCGATGATCATGCCGCGATGCTTGCCAGCTCGGTAGCGCTTGTAGACGTACTTGTAGAAAAGGAGACGGCGGTCCGCAATCCAAGCAAAGACCACACAGATGGGGAAGAAAAAGAGGGTGAGAAGACCTTCCCACACCTGAACAACGCCTGGAGAGATCACAGCCAGGATCAGGTAGAGCCACAAGTAGGCGAAGATGCTCCAGGCGGCCGTGACGAAGAAAACTCGCAGGTGCTTCACTTTGCGATGCTCGCCGTCCGGCACCACGTAGACGCAGAGCCCGATGATGACGAACATGTTGAACGCCGCGCTTCCAACGATGGTGGACGGTCCGAGATCTCCAGCTTGGAAGTTATGGCCACAGACCTCAATCACCGAGAGGAGGATTTCAGGAGCGGATGAGCCCAGCGCCATCAGCGTGAGGTTGGAGACGGTTTCGTTCCAGATGCGTACGGTGGTGGTGGTCGTCTCGCCGTTTGGCTTCTTAATCGTGATTTCCTTCTCCTGAGAGGTTATCACCTCGATGGACGCCATGAAGCGGTCTGCGATTATCGACACGCCCAGGAACATGTACGCCAGGGCCACGAAATAAACGGTGGCACGGGCCACCTTGTCCCCGAAAGAAGGATTTGGTGGCTCCCAGACTGGAAGAATGACTCCAGATGAACATGTGGCTGATCCACCACAGCTTAGTGACTTGTTGGCAGGAGAACTATGGTCCTGGATGTGGTCTGAAGCGTGTTCTCCAGTCACGTGATGGGCATTGTGGAGCAGAACCACCATGATGACAGCACACTGAAAGCCTAGCGACAGGCGGGGAGATGTCTCACAACGCTTCATCGTTCCTTTCTCGGTCTGTTGTGAAAAGAGGAGAAAAAGAGGAGAAGAACATCAGGCCACGCAAGAACATGAATAGTGGAGAAAGTACTAACAAACAGCATTTTTTAACTATTCCAACCGTGTCTGCAGCAAATTGCATCTGGAAACGGCAGGAAAAATCCATCCCGCAGCATCTGGACGTGCTTATCCGTGCCACGTTTGTTTATTAACTCAATCGTCAAGTCTATTCCGACATGCCGAACTGAGCCCAGGCGGTCCCTTAAACTCCCCGTCTAATCACGTTACCGGATCCAGCGAGGTACTCCTCATTCATCGCTGCCGATTATCAGACCGGGGAGAGAAAAAAAACGACGCTAAAACGCTAAAGTTCGGATTGGGACTCTGATTGTGTCCAATCAAACTTGTTCAAGCAATCGCATCAGCACGCAAAGGATGGCAGAAAGATGGAAGAAGATGCTGGTGTGCACACACACACACACACACACACACACACATGATATCTGCAGTCATTAATTGACACCGTGCACGGCAAACCAAAGTCCGTACTGCTCACACACTGGCTTCAGCATCCAAATGACCAGAATAATCCAGCCTCGGTCAATAATATCACTTCAACCAGACGAAAAAGACACAAACCTGACCGTTTAACCACCACACCATTTATCATTCACATCTCCGTTCGTGTCCAAGTATAATTCGGTATAATTCCACCAGAGAATGAAAAAAAAAGCAGAGGCAATGCGGACCGTTATTCCCGAACCGGTGACGCGCAGACAGGTGCATGTTTAATACCACTTTCACGTGCGAAATATAACGGACTCAACCGGCGACCCACAGGTTCGATCGCGGAGAGGAACCGACCGGACCGGACCGGACGGGGTGCGAGCGCGCACCTCTGGATCCGCGTGAATCTCCGCACCGGCTACACACTCGCGCTTCTCGGGTCGTCCGCGAGCCATTTTAACCCTCGTGTGAGTAGATAATGCTTGAAAAGCGCCGCTCTTACCGTATCGGCAGTTGGAGAAGTCCGTCGGAGAAATAGCGGGAAGCTGTTGTCTCACCGGAGTGTCCCAGCTCGCATTAGTTTAGCCTTTATATGTGTTTATGAGATGAGGGGGAGATTAGAGACCCATATCTTTAACCTCCGATTTCCATAGACGCGACGGCTTTTCCCCTCAGACGCACCCGCAGCGATCAAATATCGGATGCTATATCAGCGATTCCGTGAAGGCTGAAATGTGCGCGCGAGTTCTTCCTCATTCTTCCCTCTCTCTCGGCCGGTTCGGTGCGCGCGCGCGTGTGTGTGTGTGTGTGTGTGCGTGTGTGTATGTGTGTGTGTGCGCGTGAGCGTGTGCGCGTCTGCCGTGGAGCCTCGCGCTCTTTGAGTGGGATACGCGCGCGATCGCTCTGAGAAAAAGAAAGGAGGAGGTGGGTCTCTCACTCTCTCTTCCACTCTCTCTCTCTTCGTTTTCCCCTCCCTCTCTTCCCGGTCACACACGCTTATAAAACATACCGCGGCTTTATCTCTGCTGATTATCAATCAAAGACGCATCAACCGGTAACAAAGATGGTGAGCACGTGACGCAAATACCGGAACCTTTCGCTTTCGTTGTTGGAGGGAAGTCCCTCACTGCTTCTAAATCTCATTCATTGTTCGCTACATCGCTTCGATTTACTTATTTATTTATTTTTACTTCTGAAAGGATAGCATCAGCCAAGCAGGCGTTTATGATAAATCAGACTAGTACAAACACGTGTATTGCTCACTTTCCGGAACGCAAAAACAATAGCGCGAACGCTTGACTTATAATCCAACCTCGATGATTGCGCTGTTTTGTGAAAAATAAACATTCCATTCTTTGTGAATCGGGCTTTTGAAAACGCTTTCTTAAATTATTACACAAGCGTGATTAATTGCGCTGACACTCACATAATGCAGGTAATGCGACAAGATGCTATATATTAACATATGAGTAAGGTGTACTGACAAGGAATTCAAATTAAAGTCGTAACATATACACGCGGTGAGGAATACTTTTGAATCGCTTTTGAATCTTGAAATAACGCAGTACCGCAGTATGTCGGCAGGGGCGCCAAAACGACCCAGACTAGAGGGAGAAGCGTGACGATTTGTTTTCAGCACAGGTGAATATTCACATGGACTTTCGTGTATAGCTTTTAAATTTCTCCTCAGACTCCTCACAGAAACCCCAGACTATTTAGCATGAAAGGTCACGTGCAGCAAACAAAAACATTACCAAACTCTGGGAAATATTTGCACGGCTTAATTCCGTTCAACTCATTCTATTGATCTGTATTTAGCAGCGGAGAGTTCTGCTTCACTACGTAATTAATGATCCACTAAATATATTGTGACACGGCTATTAAAGTTTAATTCCTGTCGAATTTAACGTGACTCGGAGACTGAGTGCAGGAGGCTGCGGTTTTCCACCACTGTAACGAAAAAGTTAGTGTTTGTTTTTCCACTCCATAAATCTAAAGGTGAGTTTAAAAGAAGCAGCAGCTGTTTGGGCTTCGCTCAGGTGCGGTACAGCGTGGCCTAGTTCTCGTTCACTTTGGCCAGAGGGTGATGTGTGTGAGTCTCTCTCTCTCTCTCTCTCTCTCTCTCCTCACTCCCTCCGTTTGGTTAGTCGTCCGTCTTTCCGCCGCACAATATCTTCCCCTAGAGCCAAACCAGCAGTTTACTGCCAGTTCAGACAAACACAACATGTTAAACTGCCATTATCCGCTCTCTCGCACACACTCAAGCCTGTTGAAAAGGCTTTCACGAGGACCATTCGGTGGTATTCCACTGAAGATGATGAAACGAAAAACCGAAATAAACGGAGCCTAAAGGCCTGCATCGACTTTTTACGTCCAAGCGTCATACAAGTGGAATTTCAATTCTCTTCAAAGCCTTCAAACAAAGAGGAGTTTTATTAAAGTTCTAGCAATGATGAATTGTAGCATTGTACTGATTGTAACAGTGCAGCTTTTAAAACTTTTGTGGAATTAGCAGATTGCTCTCAAATTCACAATTAAAGGCTTAATTAAACGTTTATCATTGAGGACGAGTGCATATAAACGCTCAAAGATAAGAAATAAGTTGAATATCAGCGTGGTCAAATTAAAAACAATGTACATAAGACGATGGATGAAGGGGCAGACAGGTGGATGGATGGACAGGCAACAGGATGACTGATATGCAGATAGACAAATGAACAGTTAGACAAAGAGATGTTTGATACTCAGATAGACAGACAGACAGACGGATGGATGGATGAATGAATAGACAAAGAAATGATTGATGGATTCAAGTGTGCAACCCTTTCAGTGTGGAGTCTGTGCTTATGTGGGTTTCCATCCGGTCTCCAGTTTCCTTCCACAATCAAGATTCTGGAAAACTTAACATATGTGTGAGCGACACAGTGTTGTAAAGTACTTGACTAAATTAACTTTGTTACTTCACTTTAATATTTTTTGTCTACTTTGTACTTATACTGAGCATCAAAATTATAAGCAACGTTTACTCTCTACTTGACTACATCTTTGTAATGTAGTCAATATCAATGAGAATCAATGTATTTTTGAATGAACAGAATGATCTCAAATGCACAATTAAATACTTACAGACAGGCGGACGGATGGACAAATGACTGATATGCAGACAGACAGATGGACAAAGAGATGTTTGATTCTCAGACAGACGGACGGACGAATGAATGGACATACAAATAAATTATTGATGCACAGCAGAGGTGTAAAGTACTTGAGTAAACTTTAGGAATTTTCATAAATACCTTTTTACTTATTGGTATTTTTGGCTGTTTGTTATTTGTACTGGGTATCAAAGATATAAGCAACTTTTTAATTCACGCAGTCACAATTCATCCAAGCAATCAATAAAGTACAAGTACTAATACAAGGAATAATAATAATACAAATACTATGCTCAGTGTTTTAATGACTAAGGAGTTTAGAAATTCCTTGGGAATTTTCGTACTTTTTCTTTTAGAATCAATTGTATTATACATATGTATACATATTCTATATTTACAAAATGTACAAAAATTCAAAAAGTTTATTCAAGTACTCCACACCTTTGATGCACAGACAAACACACAAAGATGACTGATACACAGACAGACAGATGATGGAATGACAAAGAGATGATTGATGCATAGACTGGCAGACAGACGAATAAAATGACAAATAATTGATACAAGGACAGACGAAAAGATGACTCACTGGTGACAGACAGACAGACAGGTTAGTGGAGGAATTGACAAACAAACAAGATATACAAACACAACATTATAAAAATGATAGAATAAAAATACAATACATTGCAACACCAGAGCAAGAAAAAAAAAATAATAAATGTGAATACACTTTTTCCACTTGTATGTGAAATGCACAGAAAAGGTATTCAGGTGTATTTCTGCCCATTTAAAAACCGTTTTTATGGAAGAGCTTTAGGATTCTATTCAAATCTATGGTAATGAGCTATCACCAGGCTCGACAGCAGCCAATCAGTATGAAAAGATCCTTTGCTTGAGAGTCAGCATGCGTTTTCGCCTTAAACTCAAATCGACCAATGGCGTGACGACCACGACTCATGGGTTTCCTCTGTATGACCGACTCATGATCATGACCGCAGAACTTCCTGTCTCTGCTGAACATCTTCACCATCAGGCCTTTTCCTGTCCTTGTTACTCTCATGTCACATCAGCAGCTCCGTTTCTCACCTTCTGCACAGAGCCGTTCTTCATCGCTTCATCTCACTCAGCCCTAATGTGACAGAAAACCTGTACGTCTCGTGCATTTCTTCTGACATGCTGACTTAAACAGCCTCACATGGCTGTAGGACTGTTCCCAAAGCAGATCACACATCAAATGTGAAATGTAAGGTGCTCGGACTGGGAAATCCAATAATTAAAGCTGGAGCGTGTTTTCCGAGGTGACCCGCTCCGTGTGTTGGTCTGCGTGCGTGTGTAATCCGGTTTGAGGTTCAGTGGGTCTGTCTTTGCCTTGCGGGGGGTTGTGTGCTGATCTTTTTGAGACCCTCAGTGTGGCCAGCACAAAGCGCCCGAGGTCATGGCAGAATAGAACGGCAAAGGAAGGACAATGTGAAGACTTCTGAGCCTTGTGAAATGGTCTGTACTCCATTGCTAACTCTCACTAATGGAGCACAAAGAAACAACTGTCATAAATCTTGTCGAGATGAAGTAGTAATACGGTAATTACGCAAATATAAAAATAAATATGCGTATAAATATTAAAAAATATATAGGCTGCACTTGCACTTTAGTCACAGTTCCGTACACACTGGGTCGATTTTAGACAGTTAAAACTGTGAAAAGCGCCTTACAAATGCTATGAACTTGAATGCTGAATGCTTGAATGCTGGTTATTGGACATTTTAAACATCTTCACTTTACACGGATCACTTGAGTCATTATTTTGTATTTTGCTCATTTTATTGTATTATTTATCTTCATATTTTTTCCCTTGTTTTTATTCATATTTTATCTTTATCTATTTATTTTATTGTAACTTTGTCTCTTATCTTTTAATTGTATCTTTTTCTCGCATGCACCCCCCACCCCATGTTTAAATGCTGGACGATTGTAAAAATAATTTCATTGCCTGTTGTACCATGTATATAGTGTGTACGACAATTAAAATTTGAATTTTATCAGAATTTAAAATTTCAAAATAAAATGGAAAATAAAAGCGTATACACTTAAAAAAAAAAAAAACAAAAAAATATATTCTGGCTAAATACTAAAAAAAAAAAAAAACTTGTGACCCTGTTAATTGAATAAAATAAGTTTTTGAGCATCTAAAATTCGAAAAATGGGTACTTATATTCATGTAAATATAGTATATCTGTTCAAACAGACATATAGACAGACAGTCAAACAAGGAAAGACTTGTGTGGCAGACAGAAAGATCAAGTGTGGTGTTTGAGAGACAGAGTGAGTAAGAGTGAGAAGACAGATGGAGAGAGTAAGTAGTAGATAATGGTTTGAGTGTGAGCGATTAGGAATGAGCGATCAAAAGAGGAATGTTTGAGTGAAAAAGAGGGTGACAGTGAGCAATGGAAAAGGGTGCGAGAAAAAGAAAAGGAGCAAGTATGGAGTGAGAAGTTTGTGAGAGAAAAAGAGAAAAGGTGAGCAATAGAGAAGTACAGTAAGTGAGTGAATGACATTGAGCAAAGAAGAAATGTGTAAGAGTGAGAAAGGGTGAGCAATGAAGGTGTGTGAGAGAAAAAAAAAGAGCAATGGATGACAAGTGTGTGACAGTGAAACAAACAGTAAGTAATAGGTGAGTGTGAAAGTAAAGATGAGAAATGTGAGCAATGGAGCAAAAATGAAATGTCTGAGAGTGATAAAACGTATGCAATTGAGGAGAAAAATGTGTGAGAAAAAAGAGATATAGAGAATAAGAATGGAGGCGAGAGTGAAAGAGAGCACTGGAGGTGTGTGAGTGAAAGAATTGGAGAAAAAAGTTAGCAATGAGTGTGAGGGAAAAAAATAGCGTAAGAAAGAGTGAGTAACAGAGGAGTGTGTAAAGGAGAGTAAAAGGGAATTGGAGAGAAAAAGAAATCTAGAGAAAAAGTGTGAGTTCAAAAAAGAGTGAGAGAAAGTGAGCAGTGGAGAATGGGTGTGTGAGAAACAGAAAAGGGTGAGAGATTCACAAAAGCAAAGTATGAGTAATATACACAGAGTTTTTGACAAAGAGAAAGACCAATGATCAATAGACAAAGAGCGTGTGAGAAAGAGATAGTGAGCAAATTACACTGTGTGCCAGAAAGAGATAGAGAAAGAGGGATCAATAGACAATGAGTGTGTGAGAAAGCGTGAGAGGAATAAAGGGTGTGAGCATTGGTGAACAAGTGTGTGAGAGTGAGAAAAAAACAAATACTGCTAGTTTTGCACTTTTTTACATCTGCTTCCATAAAATGTCTCTCTGCTTCGGAGCAAATGATACAATGAAAAACAACAGTTGTGGTAATTAGATACATCCCAACTACACTAATTGCTTGTGCGCTTTGCATCCGGAACGCTTTGAAGAACATTCCTCGCTGCCATTTCAATAAAACGTGACAGATTGTTCTGGATTGTTACGATAGCTGGATCAGCGCCGCTCTGATCCCAGTGTGTTCCCGCACACCCAGAAAAAGTGTACTCAGCTGCGATCAGCCGTGGACTCATGGGATTTACTATTATTCTAATAACTGGCTCACTGTGTGTGTGTGTGTGTGTGTGTGTGTGTGTGTGTGTGAGAGCGCGCAGAGGTGTAAAGTACTTGAGTAAATAGACTTTGTTACTTTACTTAAGTATGTTTTTTGCCACTTTGTATTTGAACTGAGTATAAACAAATAAAAGCAACTTTTACTCTCTACTCCACTACATTTCTGATTATCTGTACTTTTTACTCCACTACATTTAGATGGCCATTACTCATTAAAATTACACAAAAAGTAGGGAGCTGAAGGTACTGGATGCTATTTAGCAGCTAAATCACGCAAACATGAATTAGAGGCGAGAATGTATTTTACTAATTTTATTGTATCATATATAATTTACTAATCAAAATATTATTTCACTACTTTTTTTCTATGCACACTACAGTTTGACCGAGACTGACTTTTTGTTTCTTTTTATTTACTTACAAGAGTTCTACCCTTTTTAAAGCATTGTGGTGTTAACTTTTGCTTCTGTATTAGAAAAAAAATCTCATGAATGGAGTTTGTTTTCACATTTGTTTGTGGCTTTTTTTGCCTAAATTCAGTGTGAGAAAAGTACTTAAGTTCTTTTAAATTTTAATTTTTTGCAGCTTAGAATCAAGTCTTTTTGAAATTGGTGACTTGTAACAGAGTAATATTTACCATAAGTATCTGTACTTTTACTAAAGTACTGTATGTGTGTCTGGTAATCTTTTCACCTCTGTGTGTGTCCAACATCTGTACTGGAACCCCTTTTGTGATTATGAGGCTTTCTGCCAATACACTCCAGTCAGACCAATGCAATGATTCGCTGGCGCTGATATCTTATCACCCACCTAGTCCAATCACTGAAACGACACATCTACTGGCTGAAGAACCCGGACGAGAATCTGATTAAACTCAAATCTTTATTTAATCTCATATTGTAATTGTATCTTCTAATCAAAGCAGGAAATGCCTACATCATACAACCCAGAGGATGTGTAAGTGCGACGGCGAGAAGTTCTGAGCCTGTGTGACCCAGTGGGATCCTCAGAAGCAAAGCACATGTTCCTACATGAAAGAGTCGATTCCCAGAAGGTGACTTCCTCTTTTCTATGTCCTATAGAAGAATCTATTGAATAACACTGAGGTTTATGGAGGCCATTCATCTCGGCTTAAGACGCTGGATAATATTTAGGTTTCAAATGAAACGCATTTTAATACGCCGCATCTTTGAATTACAGCAGATTGTGGAATTTCACGGTATCACGCGCACAGATTTTCAATGAATAACAATTATTGTGCGATTTTTTTGGGAACGCTGAGAGAAATATAGTGAATGTAGATGTTGTGATAGGAAATGGAGCCAGAGTGCTGCCGTAATGTATGAATTAATTAAAACAAACATTTTGGGGGGTTGTTTTAGCCTATAGGGGAAATGTGTTATTCGTCTTTAGAACATTCCTGCAATATACAGAAAATAGAGTTTTTATTCTAGACTTTTTAAATTCTGCGTTTAGTGTTTTGATTTCATTGAACAATATCTTATTTTTAAGATTTGTGTTTTGGTTTTGTGCTTCTGCATTAATAAATGCAAGATTACGTTTTTGGAAATTAGTTACACATTTCAAGTTGTGTTTACATGCTCTAGTCATTTTTGAGAAGTGTTTCTGTTCTGCGCTTTTGTCCCTTGGTGCAGATTTTTGTTCCGTTTTATCTGCTAAATGCTAACATTATTTAGCATTAGCATTTAGGCTAAAAGCTAATGCTAGCATTTAGCAGATTGCGGAATAAATAAACATTAACACCACGGAACATAAACCTGCGGATGAAGTTATGAACGTTGGGGTGAATGTTAGGACAATTCTAAGGCACACATTTTAGAAACTATCGGACCATCACAATGACTTTAGCCAGGCCCTACTTTTTTTCTTATTTTTTTTTCAAGGATCCAAAACTCCCAGCAGACCCTGGGAATCAAACATATTTGATGTTCCCAGCAGCAGATCTACTGATGTAGCACCAGAAAAGCTTCAGATTCAGACGGGCCTGTTTTAACCAATGATTTACCGTTTGAAGACACACGGCGTGAACAGACTTCATTAAAAGGTGTAGATGTTACTGTCCAACCCGTGGAAACTATCACTTGCGCGGCTAAAGACGGTGACTAATCAGTCTGGGACTGAAAGGTAACGTCATCACAACACCGACTGACTAACGCCACAGAAAGAACATCCAGTGCTAAACCATTCAGAAACCAGCGAAAAAATGTTAGCCCTTCCTTACAGAAATGACCAGCCGCTGTGTAAGAGGTCTTTACACACAGTGACAGTGTGTGTGACACTACTACACAATCTCGTCTGAAAATAGCCTGGACGGAAAAGAGAGAGGAAATGTTTGTGTATACACATGCAGGAAACCATTACGGCCTTATTTGTCTGGACCGACTGTAGCTTGCGGTAATCGAGTTCCGCGTCACATGATCAGATAACGCCGTTGGTTTCTTGTACGTACAATTCAAGCTTTTCAATAATGCAAGTAGCATTGGATTTTCCGGCAAACAAAGAAAACCAGACTGACCACTCTCTTAGCTAATATAGTTTCACCAACGTGTACGAAATATCAACGTAGATATGCCATCATGATGAACCATGTTAGATCCCGCAACACCATCGTTTTACAGCGGAAGACTTCCAGAAAAGCCTCGAACGTCGTATCGGGATAGTGTGGAGCGACGCAAAACAACAGAAAACACATGGCGATGGACGGAACTCAACGCCAGCTGCAGACTGTCATGTGCAGAAGGGGCCGGAGATAAAGAGGAAGACGGAGACCTTTTCAACACTCGTGTGTGTGTGTGTGTGTGTGTGAGAGAGAGAATAAAGGGCAGGGGGCTGTTGAGCAGAAAGGTTTGAGTGGGCAATCGGGACCACGGGAGCCGTCAGCATCGGGGAACGTAAAAGTAGCACACGTTTTATCCTTATATAAGAACGCTTTAATGGTCCTAGCGCCGCTTCTTTCAAACTAATTACCATAATTATCCGGAAGCTTCTGGTTTGGCGTGACGTGGACGTGTGCTGAGGTGCGATGGACAAGACTTGTCGGAAATTTTGAGATAAAGGTTGGATTTTCCTTGTGGTTGAACGATGAAGACTTAGCGAGAACACACGCTAGAAGATGAAGGTTGAAGCTCCACATGTGAACTGTGGTGTTGTGAAGAGTCTTTCGTCTGAGTATTATAATGGAGTCTGAAGTTTTTGTTCTTAACCTGTGTTGGCCTCGCACCGTGAGAGATTTGCTGCCCACGCTTTTACCTCCCGGCGACTAGCACTTTGTCATTAGCATAGCGATTATGAAAATGAGCGGCGGTAGATTTGCTTCACCCGTCAATCAAACGAGCTCTTGAGGTAAACTCTCTCTTTCCTCAGCTCGAGACTTGGAAATTAAGGCGTTGAGGAGTTCGCAGTCCGGCATGTTCGACGCGACGTCTTAAAAAAGTTTGAAGTTTTAGTTGAACTTGGTCTGAAACGGTAGCCATGAATCGTTTTATCATCATATTTACGCGAATATAACTGCATAAATCAATTGCGTAATAACTCATCCCACTGTATTTTCAGGCACAAAATAAAAATTCTATTCATAGGAGAACATAAGCACCTTCATATTGTTTTGGCATTCTGACTTTCCAGAAAGATAATATTCTGGCTAAATACCTTTCCTAATAATACGTCGTTTAGCAAACCACCTTGTGACTCTTTTACTTGCACAATAGATAAAAAACAGAATGTTAAATGTTAATTAATTCTAAATTTAGTAGAATATATCTCCAGTAGAGGGTGCTATGATTCAACTTGCTATGTCCATATAAGGGAGTAATTCGGATTTTAATGTCACAGTTGGTTCAGAACAGTGTTTCCAGTTTTATTGTATTTAATTTATTTTTATTTCTTCAAGTGTTATTTAGCCAGTGCTAAGTGGCTAATGTTTCTTTATTTCTGTTATTCAGCCAATAAAAGCATATGCATGTCTGCCTCCAGAACCAATATTTAAAGAAATAAAAGAGGAAACAATGCAGTAGCGCAGCTCTGAATATAGCTGACGTATTTGTATTTGTATTTTTGATTGCTCCGAACTTGGGGCGGCACGGTGGCGCAGTGGTTAGCGCTGTCGCCTCACAGCAAGATGGTTCCGTTTGACACTTGAGGTGTGAGTTCAAGGCCGGTCGGGGTCGTTCTGTGTGGAGTTTGCATGTTCTCCCCGTGCTTGCGTGGGTTTCCTCTGGGTTCTCCGGTTTCCCCCACAGTCCAAAAAAACATGCGTTTCAGGCTAATTGGAATTGGAAAATTGACCACATAAGTATGAGTGAGTGTGTGAATGTGTTTGTCTGTGTGTCCCGCTCTGCGAATGGTTGGCCACCAATCCAGAGTGTGTATCCTGCCTCCGGCCCTAAGATGCTGGCACCAGCTGGCACCAGCTCCCCGCGACCCTGTAAAGGATGAAGCGGTATTTATTTCAAGTTCATTTCCGAACTTGAAATAAAAAATATATATATTTACGTGCATAACTGAAATATGCGCATAAAAGCATATTTGTTTTTGTGCTTCTAAAATTAAAAAAGTGTGCTTATATTCACGTAAATATGGTAAAAACAATTAATTTTAAAAACGTCTTTAAAAACAAACTTCTGTGGTTTATTACACTACAGTCAAAACTCCTTTTTTAAAATGTTAGATTATACAGTCACACTCTTTTCGTGAACCCGCCCAGCAAACCCCAAAAACGTATTGCGACCCCATCCCAGCTAAAACAACCGTATCCTCACCAGTATCATCATATGAAATTTGCAGGTGATGAGAGTGATGTTCAAAGGCGCCCAGACAGTTCGGCTCTCATTATTGGCTTGTAAACACAGGTACTTTCCAGATGGTCCTCAGCAGCTCTCACTGGCTTCCAATCAGATCAAAGGAATAGGAAATGAGCTTAGTTGCTCTTCTGATACTACAAATCACACCGGCAAATATTCTCACGCTCAAATCTGTTTGGCATGGTCAGTGGAGTAAAGTACTTAAGTAAATGGACTTAAGGTCATGGTGCCTGCTGTAAACTGTTTCAAAAATGTTTTATTTTTTATACCAATACGATTTTTATTAATATAAAAAAAAAAAATACTTACCTTTTCCCCAGTTTTTCTGTTAAGAACCTGTAACAAAACCTGTTATCTAAGTCGATTGTCTGTTTGATTTAGCTGGAAACCTTCTCGTTGTTGACGCGCTGTGTCTTTTTGTAGGTCTAACATATCAAAGGCTCCTGGTGGACGTTCGCGTCCCCGTGATGGCGAATGAGGGGGTCGCGGCTTGATCCCACAGCTGTGATTTCAGAAGAAACAGCACCACGCTGACTCCACTTCACAACAGAACATTTGAGCATCAAAACAACACCTTCTCGCAAGACATCTGATCTGACAAAGCCTGGCGTGCTTTAGCAAGATCACTGCGATTCTCCCAGCATTGCATTAGCATTCAGGCAATCTGGAGAAGCTTTGGTCGCTAAATGCTAAAACGTCGCCATTTTAGCATTTAGCAAATTGCATGTTGGGATTTTTTCTTCAGCTTTTTATGGAATGGGTTTTGGGGAAAGAGCATCCATGGTAGGTGGTTTTCCGAACACGTGTTTTATTAGCTTAGCATCATGCGTACCGTGTATCTTAAAGTCAATAGTATTAGTCAACTCAATTAGCTGTCAAGAATAGCGTTCGCTAAACTCATCCTTCAAGTTCAGGCCAAGGAGCTGTCGGTCAAATCCTTACTAGCCAATCAGAGTAGGAGCAGTGTTTGTGCCCGCCCCCATGCAAGGTGTTCACAAACTCGAAACGATGAAATCACATTCGTAAGTGAAAAACACAAAACAAACTATACCCAAGAACAAATGTAAGCGTAAAGATTGTTTTTGTGAAATGTTTGCATATTGTAGTATATGGTTTTGTGTTTTCTGAAATGCTTTTCCATTTCTGAGTCAAGGGGAACTAGAGCCAATCCCAGCAACTCTGGGTCTGAATGTAGGACACGCCCCCATGATCAATGTTCAGCTAATAGAATGCAATTATGTTAAAACAAAATTGTACAAATCTTTTAACAAACCAGCTTGTGACTCTTTGCATAATAGAGAAAAAAATAGAATGTTAAAAAGTATTTTATTAAATCAATAAATTCAAATAAATTAAATTATTTCTAAAATCACAATTGCAAGAGGAAAAACGCAAAACGCACTAAACCCCAAAACAAATGTAAAGGTTAACGGTTGTTTTTGTAAGACGTCTGCGATATAGTATATGATTTTGTGTTTTCTGAAACGCTTTTCAATTTCTGGGTCACGGGAAACTGAAGCCAATCCCAGCAAGTCTGGGTCTAAAGGACACACCCCCGATGGTCAGCCAATAGAATGCATTTTTGTTCAGACTAAATTTAACAAAACGTTTAACAAACCAACTTGTGACTCGTTTGCAAAACAAACGAAACCCAAAAAACAAATGTAAATAAATGTTGTTTTTGTAAAACATCTGCAAAATTGTAGTATTTTATGATTTTGAGTTTGTGCTTGTCCATTTCTGTGTCAGGGGGTCAGACACACCCCGTTGATCAATGAGTGTTGCAATTTTGTTAAAATTCCTAAATCTGCAGGAAAACAGAAAAATGTACAAAAGCCATTGAGCCATTTATCATGGAAATAAATACAATGCATCACGTAAATAACATACGTCTATAAATTAAATTCCACTTTTACTGTTTGAAATAAGGGATTCCCTGCAAAGTGCTCAACAGTTTTCAAAAGCGAAGAAACAAACTCTTGACAAAAACATGCATTTCAGGTGAATCTGGATGTGTGTGTGTGTGTGTGTGTGTGTGTGTGTGTGTGTGTGTGTGTGTGCGTGTGTGTGTGTGTGTGTGTGTGTGCCCAGATGAAGTGGACTCTGGTTCGTTTGGTTGCTGCAATTTCGCTGGGCAGAAACGATGGATGGTGTGTATGGTGTTCTGCGTTGTAAAAGGCGCTTTGAAAAAACCCTGGTGGTCTTGTAAAGCGCCGTTCAAATAAAAATGGATTGAATTATTATTATTATTATTAGCTACAGCGAAAGCTCACAAGGAAATCTGCAGGAGCAGCCACGACAAGGTGAGAAGAACTTACCCCGAAAGGAAAAAAGACTTTCAGTGTAGCTTATGACAATGTTGATACAGGCTTCAAAACCAGCATGACGGAGAGTTATTGCTGATGCAGTAAACGGAAAAAAATGTAGAGATGGAATCTTTTTAATGTTTACTACACACTTCCTTATTCCCTTCACATGCTTGAAAAAACGTAATTTGGCAATATTATTCACTATATACACAATATATTCAGCTTATCTACTGCATTTACAGTACAACTATATAGTTTATAGGATTACATAATTAACTAAATTGTTTACTTTCTTTTATTATCTTGTTTTTTGTTTTTCTTTGCCAAGCGCAGATTTTAAGCTTTTATAACCTAAAATCTAGAGATACACAGGTGTAATGTGTAAATGACAAACTTTTATTGACTTATTGATTTATTTGTGCCACAAAGTTTCATGAAGTTTACAGAACTTTGTTTTGTTTTATTCCTTCTGTTTGTAGATTTAAACGTTAATGGTTTAAAATAGAAAAAATCTGGACTCAAACGTGCAAAATTTTGCACTTGTCTTTTACAAACTAAAATGTTTGTTAATTAAATGTTTAAAATTAAATGTTTGTCTTTTGTAAATTATTTGAAACTTTGTAACTAAAAAGTGACTGACATTCTATAAAAAAGAAAAACATTTTGTCATAAATATCACAATGAAGCTTTTCGAGTCGATTTCTCCTTCTCAAGTAAAAACCAATTTGTATTATTACAGCAAACTTTGAGCCTCTTCAGCAGACACCTCATCCACACTCTTTTCCCAATGCACAACAGACACTTTAATCAACCAACTGAATATACGGAGACAATAAAGCAGCAGAAATAAAGTTACTTGGTCAGCACGGTGCGAAAGAGCACAGCGCATTTTAATGAAGTGAGATTTAAAGAATAAAAAAATGCACATACTGTACAGAGCTAAGACCAATGACCCAAAACCAGAATCAAGCTCACATTGTTCCCTTGATGGGCTGAAGATCACTGGATTCATAAATACTAACAGAAATGACCGCCCAAAAACTGCTGAATTGGTGGAAAAACTACACGTTTAGTCTGAATCTGCATCGTCGGCCATGTTTGGGAGTCTCTGTAGTGTTCCTCATTACAGCACTGGAAAATGTCTGATAAGATTTCAGCACTGGAAAATACTGAATCACCTGCCTGGGTAATATTTCACAAAGCACATCTTGAGTATGTTGTGCGACTGGATGAATATGTTGAGATCTAGTTTGGGTTTCACAGAACGCTCCACGCTGGAGAGTATCGGATTTAAATAAAACAAATATTCTTTCATGCATCACCCTGACGGATTCATGCCAGGTCAAGGTCAACACTTTCCATCTCGTCGAGTGGAATCCTGGTCAACATGAAGGTTTAAACAATGATAGGGACTGTCATTGTGTGATTTATTTAAACGGTTTAACTGACTATTTATACACAGACATGTAGAGTTCATCTGAAATTACCAAATCAACGCTGCTTTCACACTTAAAAAGTTGGGTTTTAGTGCTGCAAGTATACTAACGTAGAGGTCATCAATGTTGAACATGACTACTTTATTTCTGCAGAATTGCTTGGTCAACACGTTAGTTCTTGGTTGGCAGTTCTCCTTCAGTTTCACCGTGTCTCTCAGAGATGAAATGACTACTGGGATGTTTTAAGCAGCTTGACAAAATGACCTGGCTGTACAAAAATGACGCCTCCGTCAAGAGTGTGAGAAAATTAATTGTGGCCTAAATGAATAAAACCTGAATGAATAAAATGAATGAACCTGAAACCTAAAAATGAATAAAGTCATTTTGGAAGAAGTTTCATTGATATTCAGATTCTCGGAATTCAAGATTTTTTTTGCTGTAGGCAAATCGTTACAAATAAAACTGTACAAAGATAATACAGTGTTCCAAATAGTTTTTGTGCCTGATTTGTAATCTAGCTTGGACATTGGGTCATTAATGACTCTTTAGAAAGACAAAATGTCATACACAGAACTACACAGATTATCCTACAACACAACATCCCCATTTCACTCGCCAAAATCAACCGACTGTAACAGTTACACAACTACTGTACTTTCAATTGTCCATACTGTACTCGTTCAAATTTCAAGAACACATCAGCTGAAACTGAAATCAAAGTTTAACATTTATCACTAAACTTTAGTCATTTCTAAAACACCAGGGGTCTCACACTAGGCCCCTGTGGTAAACCATTTTTTTCAGTGGGGGCTTTTCTTTCCCTCAGAATAAACCGTTGTAAGAAACGGTTACACATTACAGTAATGCAATTTTCTTCTGGCTCAATTGGCAAGATGTGTAACTGTGTGTTCAATGTTTTACTGCAATGTGACAAAAGCCGCCACGGGGCGAAAAGCGTCAGCGAAGTGGTCTTAAAATGTAAATGTGTTGTTAAAGCACATCCATATTGACGCGTTGGGTTGGGACTTTTATCTAACGTGACTCGGCTTGTTCCACAATTCAGTTACACATCCAGCTGACCACCACTACAATAGTAAAGCCCTCATTCAATTATTACAAATCTGCAGTGTGATTCGGGACACCGCCATTACAGCCTCGTCATCCCTACGTGTCAAACCTCCGAGCTCATCCCATTTCTCAGTTTCATTCATTTTTCGCCATGGCCTTATCCCAACACACCGTTCTTCCAGCTCTTATCGAAACAACTGTCAGCTTCCTGCCGTCCTGGCGTGAGCATTAACTATAATCTCTGTGAGCAGCTGTGCGGAGAGAGTCTCCATCAGTGAGTCGGCGAGCTTAGAGAAGACCACTGAACTCCTGGCCTGTGTCTGATGGGGTTCACCTTGACTTCTCTCACACTCCAGCCGCCATTAACTGGCTGTGCGCGAGAGCCAGAAGATGACGGGCTTGATTCATTGATTTGCTTCTAAAAGCCTTCAGGGAGTGTAAATGCCTCCACTCGGCTCTTTAAATATGCCTGTTTATAAGGCCGCACGCTAGAGAAGCACGGGGTTTCTTCAGGACTACTGTGAATGTGGGATGATTAGCCTCGGGCCGTGTAGAAGGACTCGGGGCGCTAATAAATTCTATTTTAACCGACATTTACACTTATGTGTTTAGTGAAACTTCACTGATTCTGACAGGGAAAGTGGAACTACATACAGCATATTGTTCAGGGATCAACTCACTTTTCATGGGTTGCAAATTAGAAAAAATGGTTGGGTATAGAATGTTCCAGAAACCAAACCTGGTTTTGCACAATGTTTCCATAGATTTTCAGAACCACGGGGATATAGTGACAAACCCAGCAACCCAGGATTGGTGGGTAATCAGAGAGCAGTACACACACACATACTCACTCTAGAAGAACCATGCTCTTTTCATAATTTCTTTTTTTTTTTTTTTTACAAAATCACGACTACCTCACTGTAAAAAAAATCACTCACAAGACACCAATTCAAAGACTACTTGTCATCAAGAGTAAAAGTCGTAAAGTATCCAACTTTTAATGAACTTAAATATTTGACTTGTACTGAGTACAGATTCAAAACACAACAACACATTTTTGACATTTTATTTCCTAATATAGAAATGAAATTAAACACAAATGGCAGAACAAAATTGTTAAAAAAAAAAAGAGAACAAAAAGCCACTCTCAGTCAAACTCTAATGTGCAAAAAATGTTCAACCGCTGATTTACTTTGTTTAGTTAAAAATGCATCCAGCACCTTCTGCTCAAAACTGAAAGGGTTGAACACTGTATGACCAGTAAAATCCATCTGCTGAACGGCTTTAAATGAGTGGTTGAGTTCTTCTCTGCTGGACACGGGTCCTCCATTAACAGCATTGGACCCCTGACATACAATAAATGGCACGTTCGATTTGGCTCAAGCATTGCTAGTGGCTGTCTCACCAGAAGTAAAGGACAAATCTATATAAAAACAAAACAAAAAGTTGAAAATTGGTTTTCATATTCTTAAAAATCTATATGATCCGTGGATACTCCACTTTACATCAGAGCAAAATTTGCTGCTTCACTTTATTGCAGTTTTTCCCATGTGGAATAGGATTCCTGGAATAATGTTCTGCAAATATGCAATTCTTTCTACTGATTCTGTGTAGCATCCCTTCGCTTCTCTATAAAAGAGAGTGAGAGGAGGATTTATGGCTCAAGCAATTAAAACAAGTCTTTTTGGAGGGTTGCCATATATCACATAAACGCGCTTCGCAGGAAGCTGTTAGAGTTTGGGGGAGAAGATCGAATGGATGGATAGATGAATAGACAGACGGACAGAAAATACAAAGCAAAGAAGAATACGTTTCAGAATTCATGCAATATGTTTAATATATGTTTGAAACAAAAGGGCCCAAAACAAAAGAAAGAAATTTTGAAAGAAAAATAGAAAGATACAAAATGAAAGAGAGGAAAAAGAATGCAAGAAAGACGGACAGAAAGAGAGAAAGACAGCAAGATTGACAGAGATAGAGAGAGCAGGTGGACAGAAAAAGAAGAGAGAGAAAGACAACAGGTTAGAAAGACAAGAAAGACAAAAAAACATAATTTTAGACAAAAAGACATTAAGATAGATAGAGATGGATAAGGAAAAGCAAGCAGGATAGGCGGAAAGAGAGAGAAAAGCAGCAGGTGAGACTAAAGAAAGATATCAGAGAGATCAAGATAATCAGAAAGAGAGAGAGAAAAGGCAGTAGAATGGACAGATAGAAGAAGACTAAAGGGAGAGAGAGAAAAAAAATCAGCAAGGGAGACTAAAGAAAGAAAGAGAGAGAGATTAAGATAGACAGAGATAGAGAGAAAGGATAGGCAGAAAGAGAGAGAGAGAAAAGCAGCAGGGGAGACAAAAAAGAAAGAGAGAGAAAGAGAGAAAAGAAGCATAATAGACAAAAAAAAGAAAAGGAGAAAGTGAGTAATACGTATCAAAGCTCAATAAGTCACAGAATTTTTTTAACCATGTCACACATTCAAAACCAAAGCTACGACTTATATTCTTGATATTTTGTTTACTTGGGACTCATTAAAAAATTATTCTTATCTTAATGTTTTAATTTATGTTTATTCCACGCAACCTCGAGGATAGGAAAGGCGCCCTATGAACACAACAAACGAATAGAAACAAATAAACGAAACAAATTAAAGCAGAGAAATGTTCCGAATCCATGGCAGGATGTGACATTTACTTGGAGAGTTCAGGAGAGAATAACCTGCAAAAAGGCCAAGTGTGGCGAGAGCGCGAGAACTCTCCAAGGTGTGACTCGAGGCGTTACGCAACCATGTTTAGTTAGATAGTTAGCCAGCTCCTGACCTTGGTTAAGGTTTACTGAGGTTCCCACGAGCAGACGGAACCACGGGAGCAGATCCCGCCCACTCCTCTCCACGGTTACAGTTACCATGACACTGAATAATCCATATCACTCACTAAAATGTAACACCTTCCGTCGGAGCCACTGAGAAATCCGGAGAGAAGCAGACGAAGCCAAAGACGCTCAGAAAGGTTTCCATGGCTGGGAAGCGCTGTGGTGAACATTATTCCAGCGATGGTTTGTCTTCGCCTGTGTCTCGTAGATCATGTCTAGTCTGACAACCTCCCTGAGAGACTCAAGACAAAGACTAGACGAGACGGAGAGGATGAGAGACGAACCAGGCGGCGTAGGATCTACACCTGTGCATTGCTCTCCAATGTTCTCTGTTTGTTTAAATCAGGACAATGTTTAGATGTTTGTCCATCTCATCAGGAGTGAGGGACACTAATCCCTTCCATTGATTCTCCTTTGAGTTCCAAATATTTCATTAGTCTTAGTGTTTCTCCACACCCAAGAGCTTTAATTCCTTCTCTTTTGCATCTCACAAACACAGGAGCTTCAGTAGAATCTCTTCCAGGATCTGGTTTTTAGGTTGAATTTTTAACTGAACGTTGGAGATTTGTCTTTTTGTAGAAGATTGGAGATTGAAGAAGTGAACCAAGGTTCGCAACAGTGTCAACAGGAGCCATGAAATACTGTTTGTAAAAAAAAAACAAAATTCAATTTTTTGATGTGTTAAAACTTCACGTTTTAGTTTTCAACAAGTACAATAATGGTTTAATTAAATAATAAATACATAATTAATAATTAAACAATTAACAATAAATTAACAACAATAATTGAATAATAGTTTTAAATAATAATTTTATTTATACTGTTATATATATATAATTATATATATATATATTCAGGTTTATCTCCAGGTTTTATTAATGTACACTTTTCAAATACACTATAAATCGTTCTCTATTGAAGAATAATTTATGTTTATATATGTTTTTGCTAGCTCATAATAATTAGTAACACATTTGTAAAACGGTGAACATAAATTGTGATTAATTTAAAACTTTAAACAAACAAGTCCAATAAAGGTTAAAAAATGGAAAACGCTAGTCAATGGGACTATAATTCAGAAAATCTCACAACACGACAGAAAGAGGAAATGTGCAGAAAATGCTTCGCTTGTGATTTCAATTCAGCACAATTTCACCGGAAATGTCAGAAGCCACAGAGATCCGGAAGAACAGTCACATGTCAGCAGTCTAAACCTCCACACACACTGCAACCCCCAGAATAAAGTCATTTTCAAAACGAAAAACATTTTAGGTGAATTTTATGCGGTTTTATATCCTACTATAGAAATAAAATGTAACACCGCAATGTATCAAAATGGCACAACAAAACAGATCTCATTCAAACACAAATGTGCAAAAAAGTGCAACCGCTGATTCTTGTTTGTGTGATTTAGCTGATAAATAGCATCCAGTACCTTCAGCATCCTGCAGATGGTGACATCACCCCAAGAAATTAACAGCGGTAAAAAAAGATGCCGACTTGTCACGCACAATCACAGTGTAGCGAGTAACGGAAAATGTCTATTCAAATGTAGTGGAGTAAAGAGTACAGATCCTAAATCACTAATGTAGTCAGGTAGAGAGTAAAAGTTGTTTCTATTTTTGTACTCAGTACAAGCATAGGGTAGCCAATAAATACTCAAGTCAACAATGTCTATTTACTCAAGTACTTTACACCACTATTCACAAATTACATCTTTTTGTAAGTGTCTTTGGATAAAAGCATCTTCCAAATGACTGTAAAGTAAAGTAAAGTATTACAAACGCAACAGAATCGGTAAAAGAAAAAAAACAGCAAGAACGACTGGAAGGCAGAAAACTTCTCAGGCAAAAGTCTCAACAATAAAACAAATCAGCGGAACACGGCGGCACACGATGACAGCAGCTTCATCCTCCGGGATCTGAGGAAGATCTTGATGTCTGTCATATGAAAACCCAAAACGGCATTCCGGAGACACACACCAGTCACTACGGCTAAAGTCGGAGCGATGACGGCTTTCATAACCACACCATCTCATCCCACTCTCCTTCCCGCTTCCTCTGGTTTGTTCCAGCGCTTCTTTTTTTTCCTTTTTTCTCGTTCCTAAGCTGCTTCTCCGGCTGATCCTCGGGCTCCTTCCCCACCAGGACAGTGAACACAGTCGTATGTTCCGTGCCAAAACACTGCTGCTAATTTTAAACGACGTGCCTCGCAACATCACAATAACCCGGGTAACAAAGCGCCGTGACGGAACGGATCAGTCAGGAACATTAGCGGTAAATTATGCAGACATCATGCCCGCACGCTCTTATATATATCACAATAGGCACAAGTGCAGCGTCAATTACGCAACTGTCGGCCAGCGATTGAAACCGCGCTTCCGGATCTGCAACATGCAACTTCCTGTTACATAATCCTAGCAATGAGCCAATACAGAGGTGCGGGAGACGCTGATACTGGGACGGAGCTCGAAGCTCTTATCTCTGATGGATACGCTGGAGTGGGAACGCTGGTGGAGGCCGGAATCCTGGAGCCCAGCGAGACTAAAGTCCCCGTGATCAGATACGTGCGTGTAAGAATACAGAACTAAAATAAACTAGACAGTTCGGAAGAAGAACAAAACATTTTAAAATGTACAAAAGTAACGTCTTGGTTACTTGCGTAACCTCTGTTCCCTGAATAAGTCAGGGAACGAGACGTCAGTCAGAGACCTGACTATGGGACATCGGATGCTTTAGCCATTCGCGTTCATTCTTACAACCGGCCAATGAACAGTCAAGTTCAATGGCTGCATGAATTTGCATGCCACCTCTGACCCGTACCAGCTGGTATAAAAGGGCGGTGGCGTGCCACATGCAAATACCTTTCGCTGATTGAAGCCGGTCGGGCCAACGCAGACTTCCAGCGGCATACCCTGAATGTGGCGGCAGAAAGTGACGTCTCGTTCCCTGACTTATTCAGGGAACAGAGGTTACGCAAGTAACCAAGACGTTCCCTTTCATAGTCAGGTCACTTCGACGTCAGTCAGAGACCTGACTATGGGACAATACAACAGGCCACATCCAGGGCAGCATCCTCCGAAAAGACCCCTCCGGCTCCTTAGCCGAGGAGCCAATTGGTGGATCTTCCACAGCATCTAGAGGTGGGCCTAGCCCGAAGGGTAATAGCACTCACCTCCACCGGGGCAACCAAGGAACTTGTTGGCTCTCGACCCGTGCGTGGGGGACCCTCGCCAGGGTTGACGGAGAACACTTCCCACCTCGTGTGAAGTGTTGCGTAGAGTCGACGCACCACGTCACTCTTCGAAAGAAGCCTATTGTCTGTCGGGGACAGAGTGGGCTCGGGAGAGGGAGGAGAACGTAGCCCTACTACTCGACCTCATCCCTTACGGGAAACACAGGCGTAATAACTCGGTGAGTATCGCCTGAGGAAGAAAACACACACGCAGTCAGAACTAGGACTCTTCGCTAGTCTGGACTCGGTGGCACCAAGGAACCCCTCATTTCGCCTGATTGCCCGTCAGGGGAAACAGAGGCCGGGGCTCCAGGGATCTCGGCCCTCCGTCGGCCGCGACCCCTGGTGTGTAGAGCGGACTGGGCGTGTTCCTAGCCTGTCAAGGGTAGAGGAAACACTAAGACGGGAGACTGGGCCCCAAACTGGGGTTTGCTCCCGCAGGCCTACACCGTGTCGGTATTGCCCTCCACCGCGGATAGCACCTGCGTGGATACCGACGCCTTATCCAGCTCGTAGAACCGGATAAAGGTGTTGGGTGTAGCCCAGCCGGCAGCTCTGCAAATGTCTGCTAGAGAGACTCCCCTTGCCACTGCGATCGACGAGGCCACGCTCCTGGTAGAGTGGGCTCTCACGTTCAGCGGGCAAGGCAGCTTACGGACGTGATACGCGAACTTAATCGCGTCAACGATCCAGTGCGAGAGTCTCTGCTTGGTGACGGCATTCCCTTTCTGTCGACCACCATAGCAGACAAAGAGCTGTTGCGAGCTTCTGAAGCTCTCTGTGCGCCGTAAGTAAGTGCGTATAGCGCGGACTGGGCACAGTGGGTGACCGGCCAGGTCTTGCTCCCCTGTGGGGAGGGCCTGCAACGTCACTACCTGATCCCTGAAGGGGGTAGCGGGCACCTTGGGCACGTAACCAGGTCTGGGTCTCAGCACTAGGTGCGAGTCTCCAGGACCAAAGGTCAGGCACTGAGGATCTGCAGAGAACGCCTCTAGGTCCCCGACCCGTTTCACTGAGGCCAGCGCTAGTAAAAGCGAAGCCTTCAGTGTGAGCAGCCTGAGACTCGTAGTCTCCAGCGGCTCGAAGGGGGGAGAGCGGAGGGTCGCCAACACCAAGCTCAAATCCCACGCCGGGGTCGGGGGAGGTCTGGAAGGGCGAACCCTTCTGGCACCTCTTAGGAACCTAGTCGTCAGGTCGTGCCGGCCTACCGTCTTCCCCTCGATGAGGTCATGTGTGGCGGATATCGCGGCTACATAGACTCTCAGAGTGGAAGGGGCCACGCTTTCCTCAAGTTTCTGCTGGAGAAACGAGAGAACCGTACCGACGGGGCAACTCAGTGGGTTTTCGTTTTTCTGGCGGCACCAGGTGACGAAGGTCTGCCACTTCAGGTCGTACAACCGTCTTGTAGACGGTGCACGAGCCTGAGCGATAGTGTCCTGTACCGACTGTGGCAGATCGTCTAACGAGGTGACCCGTCCAGCGGCCAGACATGGAGGTTCCAGAGGTCTGGCCGCGGATGCCAGAGCGAGCCCTGTGCCTGTGAGAGGAGGTCCGCTCTCAGGGGTAACTGCCTCGGAGGGGACGTGACCAGATCCATGAGATCTGACGTCCAGGTCTTGTCGGGCCAATGAGGGGCGATCAAGAGAACCTGATGACCCTCCTTCCTGACTCAACCCAGTAGCTGGGGAGTCAGGGTAACTGGCGGGAAGGCGTACTTCCTCATGTGGTGAGGCCATGGGTGGGCAAACGCGTTTACACCGAGTGGCGCCTCGGTTAGCGCAAACCAGAGTGGACAGTGGGTCGATTCGTCTGAGGCAAAGAGATCTATCTGTACCAGACCGAATTCCTCCCACACCTCTGTCACCACTTGAGGGTTCAGCCTCCATTCGCCAGGGGCGGGGCCCTGCCTCGACAGTGCATCCACGGCTGTGTTGAGGATGCCTGGAATGTGGACTGCCACCAGAGACCTGAGTCTCGACAGACACCACAGCCAGAGGCAACGTGCGAGCTTGTTCAAGCGGTGCGAGCTCAAACCGCCTTGACGGTTGATAGCTGCTGCAACTACGCTGTCTGACTTGACCAGCACATGCTACACTCGGCCTTGCCCGAGCAAGTGTTTCAACCCGAGGTGCACGGCCGATAGCCCGAGCATGTTGACGTGCCACTGGAGGCGAGAACCCGACCGACGGCCGGAAACTCCGCGGCCGTTGCCCACTGCTCCCCACCCCGTGTTGGATGCATCCGTGGATACCACAACACGACGGGAGACCGTTCCTCATGGGACACCTGTCCGTAGGAAACTCGTCTCTGACCAGGGGTGGAGCAGGTGGAGACACTCGGGTGTGACTAATACCCGGTATCTCCCCAGCCGCCAGGCTCGTTTTGGGACCTCGTCCCGGATCCAGAACTGAAGGGGCCGCATGTGTAACTTGCCTAGCGGAGTCAACGCGGAGGCAGACGCCATGTGGCCTTGGATCCTCTGGAAGTGTTTGCACTGAACCCGGACCCCGGGTGTGAACACTTCCAGCTGACTCCGGATATTGGCGGCTCTCCGAGAGGACAGCCTGCCGCACATCGGAACGGAGTCTAGGCCGAGCCCGAGAAAGGAGATCTGCTGACACGGGGTCAGCATGCTCTTCTTTCTGTTGACGCGTAACCCCAGCCGGCTCAAGTGCCTGAGCACTGCGTCTCTCTGTGCGATCAACTGAGCCCGCGATCGAAAGCAAAGCGCAGAAAGGGCTTGTCCGGGGCAAGATCGAGACATGAAAGTACGCGTCTTGAAGGTCGATAGCGGCGAACCAGTCCTGGGGCTGAACTGCCCTCAGAATGTCCCTCTGGGTTAGCATCCTGAACGAAAACCCGTGAAGATAGTCGTTCAGGGACCTCAGATCCAATATGGGCCGCATACCGCCGGTCTTCTTGGGGACCACGAAGTACGGGTGGTAAAGCCCGCTCCTCGTCTCGGCTGGGGCACACCACCTCGATGGCGCCCTTCGCCAGCAGCGAGGAAACCTCTGCCCTTAATACGAGAGCGTCTCTCAGACCCACGTGAGTGGTGAGGACGCCTCGGAATACCGGAGGCCGGCGGGCGAACTGCAAAGCGTAGCCGAGTCTCACGGTTCGGATCACCCAGAGGGACGGACGAGGAAGGGCGCACCATTCCGTCAAGTACCGTCTGAGGGGAATCAACGAGGCCGTGGGGTCCCCGAGACCGGGGTCTGGGGGGGCCGGGACTCTGACGGGAGTCCCCACCGGGGAGAGCCTGAGGCAGGTAACTCCTGGCCGTGAGGCGAGGGAGTTCCGCATCCCGTCTGAGTCTGCAGGCAGCCGGAGGCCGCCTGACAACCGACCTCTCACCATGTCGGGAGGTGCCGGCAAGAGCCTGCTCCTCGACCAACTTGGTGAGTTGGGGGCCTCTCTCCCCCATGACAGAGGAGAGCATGCCCCCCGACCTGGAACTCCGTCGGGCCGAGGCCCTCCGGAGCTCCGGTCTTCTACCGCGCAGGGAGTATCCGGCAGCGGACAACTCGACCCGCGAGGGAACAGAGGAGTCCTCTGTTCCTCGGTAGGAGTGGAGGGAGTGTGAGTGTGGGTGCATCTGTCTTTTACTGAAAAGTTGGCTAGCACCATAGGTGGTAGCCCCACTTCTGTGTCCACCTGTGGATGGACTTCGACAGTGGTGGCTCGATCGTCGGAGCTCAACCATACTCCCTGCTCTGCTCCCTCCACTCCGAACACATCAGGATCGCAAGGGAGGCCGTTTGGCGTCCCTTGCTGATCTGGATTCGGAGCGCGCCGCCCTCTTGCGGCGAGATCTGCTCCTCTGCTGTGGCGGTGGTGCCGGGGGCCGAGGTACCTCAGCCGCAGTCACTGGGCGTCGCCGGCGGCTTCCAGCTGGAGATGCTTTCGCCATGGGCCTGGAAAAGACATGCGAAATAGCTTTAGTCTGCAGCTGGAGGGTGGAGAACTGCTTGCACAGCTGCTCCACCGTGTCGCCAAAGAGGCCCGACCTAGAGATGGGCGCATTTAGGAACTGGTTCCTATCTGCGCTCGGCATGTCTGAGAGATCGAGCCATTGGTGGCGCTCCTGAACCACCCGAGTGGCCATCGACGCCCCTGTCGTGCGTGCTGCGACCTTAGCTGCCCGAAGAATGAGGTCGGTAGTCACACGCACTTCCTGAACCAAATCAGGGGGCGCTGCTTCCCCTCCGAGCTCCGCCAGCAACTGTGCTTGGTAAACGGCAATAGCCGCCAGTGCGTGGAGCGCGGATGCGGTCTGGCCATTGAAGGCGTAGCCCTTAGCGTTTAGCGCATACAGGAACTTCGCCGACTTGCCAGGAAGCTTTGGACGGTCCCTCCAGGAAGCGGCCGTTTTCGGACACAAAATGGTCGCGATAGCCCGTTCCGTGGAGGGAAGGTCCAAATAGCCCCGGGAAGGACCGCCTGTGAGGGAAGTGAGGAAGGAGTCGCTGCCACCACGTGAGCGCGCCACTAAAGGGGCCTGCCACGTCTTGGTCAGCTCCTCGTGCAGCTCGGGAAAGAAAGGAACCCGGGCCGTCGCCGGTTGCTTAGCCGACGGGCGCGCCGGGCACCAATCATCCAGCCGCGAAGGGGCGGGCTGAGGTGGAATCTCCACCTCTAATCCCACCTTCTTCGCGGCGCGAGCTAGCACTGCCACAAACGGGTTGTCGGAACGTGATCGCGCCGGCGTCTCTGCGGGCGCCACGACCATGTCCTCCAACGCCGAGAGGGAGTCATCCTTCGATGGACACTCAAGCGACTGTTCGTCGTCGGACGAATCCAGTAAAGCATCAGAATCTCGTGCTTCACCGGAGAGTTCTAGTGACCGGATACGGTAGTGGATACTACGGGATGGAGACCCGAGATCGTCATCTACCCTATCTCCCCACGAGCGCGCCTCACCGGCACCAGCGGGTCGGGAAGCCGCGGCGTCCCGATCCTCGCCACGGGAGGGCGCTGTGGCTGCAGACGGGGTTTCCCGGAGGAAATCCCGTCTCTTCCGCAGCGTCACGATCGGCATGCGTTCACACACCGAGCACGAACTCGACACGAGCGCCGCATCCGCATGCGCCGCACCCAAACAGCGGACGCAGCGCTCGTGCTCATCCGACGGCGACAGCCACTTACCGCAATCAGAAGATTTGCACAAGCGTGACTCCATCCTTAAAAGGACGTGTCGAACGCTCTGGAGCTCTTTTCAGATAAAAACTCTTCGC
Source organism: Paedocypris micromegethes (assembly GCA_028031935.1). Lineage (NCBI taxonomy): Eukaryota > Metazoa > Chordata > Actinopteri > Cypriniformes > Paedocypris > Paedocypris micromegethes. The sequence continues at coordinate 26,164,945 of CM051497.1, read as the reverse complement.
CGATGTAAGAAGGAGTTTTCAGCTGCTTCCGGGGTCTTTTCGGAGGAGCGAAAACCAGCTTGGATTACTGCAGAGTTCCAACGAAGAGCCTTATCGAGTTGGTTGCAGAGATGAAACAACGACCTGGCTTCAATCATCTGAAAGGTATTTGCATGTGGCACGCCACCGCCCTTTTATACCAGCTGGTACGGGTCAGAGGTGGCATGCAAATTCATGCAGCCATTGAACTTGACTGTTCATTGGCCGGTTGTAAGAATGAACGCGAATGGCTAAAGCATCCGATGTCCCATAGTCAGGTCTCTGACTGACGTCGAAGTGACCTGACTATGAAAGGGAACTAAGATTAAATAGCAAAACATTTCGACTTTGAATATGTATAGCATTAAGTGACTTTTAATTTAGGAAAATTAAGTTATTTTTATTTTAATTATGATTGTTTAGTATATTTGCATTAATATCATTTATATCTAATTATTGATTTGTCCAATTATTTCAAGATTCTTTTTTATTTTCAATAACTTTTTTCAATTTTCTTTTTTGTTTTGAAAAATTACTTGTTACAAATATAACAGATTGAAATAAAAATATTTTATATTTATCTTTTAATTCTTTAAATATAAAAAAAAAAATCCTTTTTCAAGAGCGTAGTGTAACAGCAAGTGATTTATTTTTTTGTTCAGTGCCTGAACTAACACAGAATCCATTAGATCCCGTTTTGGTAAAAAACACAACATAAACTATAAACAAAATGATAAAACTGAATCTGAAACTTACAAGCATAACTGGACCATTGAGGAAGTGCAAAGAGGGACAGGTGAAACCAATGAAACTGTGACTAAAAACAGGAAGTAACAGAACTCACAGAATCCTGGGTATTGTAGTCTGAGTAAACATTACACCATTCATATATGTACAACCATGAATGCTTTTTTTTTTTTTTTTTTTTGGATGTACGGTGTTAATAAAGCATGATCATAACATACCATAAGGTGGTATACTATCTTGGTTACTCATTCAAAAAATACTCCTGTGGAAGGTGTAATTCACACATTTGTAAATAAAATAAGATTTTTTAAATTTGTCTCAATAAATACTAGAGTGTTATATGGCCAATATGTTTGCCGATTCCCAGTCTTTTTTATACTTGTATTATTAACTCTTGAGTTTATTATAATACATTTAATGTAAAATTTAAATGTAAAATGAAACAGCTAATCTTTTAATTTCTATAAAATAGGTACTGTATTTGTCTGTGTATAAAAAGTTCTGAGTTGAGTTTGTCAATAAACACTAGGGGCAGTATCGAAACCGTGCTCTGCGTTTAGAATAGAATCGAATGTCTTTATTGTCAATGTATCAAAGGGTTACACTGAAATTAGTATTGCTACTTCGTTTGGTGCAAAAAGAAAGATGTGATAACAGTAAAATATACGCACTGAATAACCAATATAAATAACTACAATATATTAAAATATGGTCCAAAATATAGAAGGCCAGAAACGGTTTAAATCTAACACAGGATACAAGAACAACGACAAAAAACGCAATTGACAAAAAATACATACTGCAAAAGGCAAAAAAAGGGGGGCATGTGTGGGTCAGGGTCACACTCAGTAGAGAAATCACACGGACCGGGCTTCGACCCTGCAACCTCATCTAAAAAACGTCTGATCGATCTGTCTGTCCATCCCGTGGACCCTGAATTGGGCTGGTGAGGGTGGCATTTCCTCCGCTGATCCACACAGTCGTCTCCGACAAGGCGAGAGAAAGCGAGACAGCCACTCACACAAAGACACACACTGAGATACAAACACACACAACTGTCAGCCCACATCATTCAATCTGCCTCTCCATCATTTCACATGCATCTATACAGCATCCCGTATCCCGGCAACAGCCTCATAACCACCACTCTGCTTCCCACTTCAGCTCTCTCTCTCTCTCTCTCTCTCTCTCTCTCTCTCTCCCAGTGAGTCATTCTAGCACTCTCCATCCTCGCTACACTCCTTCCTTCCTTCACACTACTTGTCTTTTCCGCAAGAAAAACAGGAAAAAAAATCTTGATTTCCATAGGCGTTTTATAATGCTGCTTTCAAATAAAAAGCAAGGGCACTAGTTATTCATGATATTTTATGGACTAGTGGAAGAAAAGAAAGACAATTTGGGGTTTGGAAAAATAGCAATATTTTAATTTACTGTGTTTTTAATGTTCACAATTAATCGCACAGGAATTTGAATTACTGATTGTAGACGGCTAGATATGAATGGCGAGGAAGTCGGCGCTGTAGCTTTTTAATATTAATTTCCGAGGCACTTGGAAACTCTGCTTTTTAATTATTCATCCGTGACGTACGTGCTAGAGGTCATATTCATTTATGAAATATTTCTCTCTGGAATACAATGGAATTTGGAGTCATTTATAATTTCCACTGTTCATTTTACCTTCCATTAATTCTTGGAATTGCAAGCAAATCCGAAGATTTCGTTTAAGTCTGTTCTAGTGAAAAACCCTTTGCTTTTTTAAACGAAAATGAAATGGAAAAAATTTGACACACTTCAGAAGCGCATTAAATGTTTTGCATCCCTCAAGTCCCTCCTCTACTTCAATGAAAACGGAAGGGCAAAAAATAAAACGATTCAGTGTATTTATTTGTTTCCTCAAACGTTGGACGTTTTTAGACGCTCCCTTTTTTGTAAAATTCATAGGATTCTATATGTATGTGTGAGTCTTAGCAGAAACACAGACGCCCATAAAGGCTCACGTCATGTTTGCTGTTCCCTCTAAGCCTGTCCTCCGGCATTCTGGGTAATGATGGACCTTGGATGCTTATTATCGCCTTTTGGCATCAGTTATCTGAAGAAATCACAGTCATGCTCTCTCGGAAACTGATGTTTAAAGCGCGGCTGAAGGTCAAAAGTCATTGCAGGATGCTCTAAAAAATATATTTTACAAATGTACCATTTCTTTCCTTTATTTTCATCTGGTTTTTTTTTTTTTTTACGACGATACGAGTGTTGAAATATGGCTTGTAATGCTGAGTGTGAAACATGGATTATGTTTAGAAACCTAAAATGCGAATTACGTAAAATGGACGAGATTTTCACTCTAAAGGCCGGATTCAGTGACTTAGTCTAATCTATTTTTACGTCATTATGATGGAGTAGTGTAAACACAGCGTTTACAACTGCATTCACTCACCGCATATTCTGTAATATAATATCTTTCTTTCCCCATATAATGTATTTTTCACATATAATGTATTTTACCACATAAAATGCACATTTTCCCCCCAATATTAATGCGCACAGCTAAATTCAAAACATTTTGGATTTTTATGTGCTTGATACTACAAAAGAAAATGTTTGCTATATATTTAAATAAATGTTACTGTTATATGTGTTAGCCAAAAGCCACATGTAAAAGCTTCTCAAAGCAAGTTATGCTAAAAATGACCTGAATCTAAGATTTATATAATGTAATTTGCTCCACCAGCCAAAAACGATTAGTCTAATGGCTTTAAGGCGAAGCAGCACCTATACATGCCTCCACATTTGTTCCATCATTCATGCGTTTGGCACAAAGTGCTTAAGATGAGTCAGTCACAAATCAAGAGCGGCGAGAATACAGCAGATCCATGATGATGCTGGACTCAGCAGGAAAGACAATTCATTCCTGCCTCCAAAACGTCCATAAATCTGATTGGCCGATGATAATTTTCTCTGCTTAAGGAGATTGACAGCTTCTCGGCAGTGAACTGATTTGAATTTCAGATCAGTCATGGATCTATTGGAATATGTCATACTGGTGATAGCTGGTCAAACCTGTCAGCTCTCTCTCTCTCTCTCTCTCTGCCCGTCTTTCTTCGGGTCACTCCAACAAAACATTACACTTTCATTAGTTCAACCCCCTCTCTTCTTTGTGCCCATATGTAGACTTTCTTCCGTGAAGGATGAGTCGTCTGCCATATTGATCGGGTCACTCTTAAAAGGAAGAGTCTTTTTCTTTAATCTCTCTCTCTCCCTGTGTCTTCCATGTCACAGGCCTTCTAAGAACCTTCTGCAGTTTAAAAAGAAAAATGAAAGAGATCTTTAAGCGTGTGTCCTTAGGAACCTATGAGAGCTTGAGCTGATAGCGGCTGCAGGAAAACGGAAGCCAAAATTCTTGTATTTTGTCAAAGAATAGAAAAAGCTTGTAGGAAAAAAAGATTGTTTAGGATTAATGCACTCTATTTTTTTATTCTAGTGGTCAGGATTTTATTTCCCAAGATTCTTTACGTTTCAAGTAGAAAACGTACTTGAGGCCTGCTTCAAGTTCTATGTTTATCCAGCGCCATGTGAAGAGGAAGGATTATTATCCCCTATGCAGCGACCAAGCGTTTTGATTGTGTCTGTTCTGTGGATTTTTTTTACTCTTTGCCCGTGTTCTTCCTTTTCGACTGTTTCGACTCTTTCTGCGTTGACACATTGGACATGTTTGTAGCGCTAAGCTAAGCTAAGCAGTCGTAGTTTGTAGTTTCTGTTTGTTGTAATATAAAATATTGTACTGTAATTAGTTTAGTATTTAGTTTTAGCAATTATCTTACGTCTTCCAGTGTTATTTTGTCTATGTTAAGTGTCGCGCCGTGTCTAATGTTTCTTAATTTCTATTTGTAGATTATGTAACATTATCTAGACGCACACGCGCCTCTGCATAAAGACGACGTGTTTCTGTTTATTTGTGATTGTTCCTGGCTTGAAATACGGAAAAATGGGGTCTTATATTTACACGCCCATTTGAAATCAGCAATTATAAGCACCACTCAGGTTTTTAAGCCTCGTTTGAAAATTTGAAACAAAGGGGTGCTTATGTTCGCGTAAATACGCTATATAGATATAAATAAAATTGTCAAATATTCAAAGCCATAGTCCGCAGCCATGCATGACCGCAGGCTATTTACAGTATATATTTGTTTACATCTGTGTACACAAAGATGCTCCAGTGCTTTGTGTGCACTAATTACTGCAGCTAACAGCCTCCCACCGCAGTATGAACAACGCTAGTGAGGAGATAGAGAGCGTTAAAGAGCGTTCTTTCTGTACGCATGAGAGAGTTTAACAAACGAGCTTTAATACCATGACACACACACACACACAGTAGGTCAGGTGACCACTGCACCAGCTGCTGAGACTGGATGCTGAGCACTTTCTGCCCCAAGGTCTCCCATCCAACACAGACTGGAGAAAAAAAACCAACAAAATCCCTGAATCAGCTGTGCGTGTATTGACAGAAAGCGATGTACATTACGGCCTTGTCAGAATCTCTTCCTTCAAAAGTCATTTCAAAATCGATAGCGTTAAACGGCCGAGGGCCAGCTGTGGAACCATATGGGCCGACCGGCATTCAAACACAGCTGCATCCGCCAAAACACACACTCATGGATTAAATCCAGCGTATGGGCCTGGTTTGAGGCATTTCACACAAATGTGAAGAATTAGACTTTTCATTAGACCTCACACGGACTTCGAAGACTAGGAAAATATTGATTAAGATCAGCCTTGTAAGAACTTAGTTAGGTATATGTTTTATTTGCATTTTTTTATTTTATTTGCATTAATTTTAGAGATTATAGAGAACATGAATAAAACACTAAGAAGCTTGGGGAAAGAAAGTTTGAATGATGAAAAAAAGATGTACATTTTATGGATTTTTCCATAATAAAAGGACATTTACTGGCAAACTTAAACAAATTAAATGAAACTACATGATTCAATTCCTAAAGAAATGACGCAGGATAGCTGCTGTTCCCGCTAGGCTAAAACTGTGCTAAGCACGTTATATATGATATAATATCTATATGTATAAATGTATTGTCGGAAATGTTTTATGAAAGATAAAAGTAGAGTAGAAACAAGGATATGTAAAAAACGGGTTGATTGATTGGCTTCGATAGTCCATTAAAACTAATGGTGGAAAATTAAGCCCAGATTTTAACTGTGATACTCAAAACATATAATAGATTAGAAGTTTGATGTATAAAGATAAAACGATGAGCAGACGAGAAGCTGTTTATGAGAATAATGCTCAGAATACGTTAAACAACACCTGCAATATTTGTGCAATCTTTTTCTATTTATTCATGTATTAGAACAAACCACTGATTTTTATTTATATAATTATTATTATTATTATGTGAGGAAGAGCTAGAGAGGTGGAGGTTTGCTATGATAAGAAGAGGCAAAAAAGTCAGTCGTAGTAAGACAGAATACATGTCTAAACGAGAGAGGGCAGGGTGGAGGAGTGAAGTTACAGGGGGTGGAGGTGAAGAAGGTGCAGGAGTTTAAGTACTTGGGATCAACAGTGCAGTGTGATGGGGAGTGTGGAAAAGAGGAGAAGAGGCGAGTGCAGGCAGGGTGGAGCGGGAGGAGGAGAGTGTCAGGAGTGTTGTGTGACAGAAGAGTGTCAGCTAGACTCAAAGGAAAGATGTACAAGACAGTGGTGAGACCAGCTCTTCTCTATAGCTTAGAGACAGTGGCAGTGAGAAAGAGACATGAGGCAGAGATGGAGGCAGCAGAGATGAGGATGTTGAGGTTCTCCTTGGGAGTGACGAGGTTGGACAGAATAAGGAACGAGCACATCAGAGGAACAGTTCACGTTACTTGTGTTAACAACAAAGTCAGAGAGGCCAGACTGAGATGGTTTGGACATGTGCAGAGTAGGGACAGTGAATATTTTGGTAGAAGGATGTTGGAGATGGAGCTGCCAGGGAAGAGGGCAAGAGGACGACCAAGGAGGAGATATATGGATGTTGGAAGAGAAGACATGAGGTTGGCTGGGGTCAGAGTAGAAGATACTCAGGATAGAATGAGGAGGAAAGAGATGATTTGCTGTGGAGACCCCTGATAAAGGAAAAGCCGAAAGAGAAGTAGTAGATTATTATGTAAATATATATGTTAAATATTTTGTGTATTTTAATCCTGTTTGTTTAGTTTTTTCTTGTATTTTTTGGAACAAGAAGGAAGTCAGAATTTCTAATTTCTAATTTCTTGTTTGTCATGTACATACTTGGCCAATAAAACTGATTGAGAACTGACAAATTTTGATTCAGATTTAGATTCTGATTCCGATTCTTATTCTGATTCTGATCTGAATCTGATTTTGGACAATAAATCCCATTCAAAGTCAATGGGAGTAAATTTCAGGAATGGCGTTTCAACAAAAGGACTAGTTACACTAGTAAAAATAAAAAGAAATTAACACTGCCTCAAGGTTTACCTGAGAGACGGATCATAACCTTCCCGCTCTACTAACCCACTATCTCTCAGCCACCGAGAACATTTCAATGGAAGTTGAACGTCCAATAGGAACAAGAAAGGTTGCACGTGTAATCCCAGAGATGAATGACACAAAACCTGTGCTCTTTCTCAAATGTCCTTAAGCCAGTCTGTTCAACCTCGGGTTACTCGGGAGAGCCGTCCTTGTTGCAGCTCTATATAAAAGGCTGGAGGTCGTGGTGATGGGTTGCACGCACAAAGGTTCCGAGCGAAATCTTTGTACAAGAACAACCGTGAAGAAAACGAAGAGCGGAGATCAAAAGCATAAACCTGGAGGTTTGGATGCAAGAGGACACATTATGAAAATGTCACTACTGCCACAAAGCATCATTACAGGGAGGATATTAAAAGCTACATCAACCGTTTTCCCATTGTTTTGGTGAGCGCTGATATTAAAAGGTCGGAATGTCAGTGCGCAGATTGGAATTACAGCGTGTTTATTAGCCAGAAAGCCATCAGACACCTAATGCGTGTTAAACACACCGTTATTAATGCTAATGATAACTGTATGCACAACAATCACCTCACCTTATACACACAGAGTAATGGGGTAATTGTGGTGGTAACACTACGGTTAGAGGACAGGAACCAGATCGATCAGCTGATCACTAAACCCTACAGAGAAACTCACCATCCGTATGTGAAATAAGCCGCAGTGTTTGTGTTAACCTGAATTCCAGCCAACATCTGTTTCTCGACGCATTATCTGATTGAACAGCTTTTTCTATGATTATTGTTTGTGTGCGCACATTGTACAAAATAAATCCCGGAATTTTTATGGCAAAATACTGTGAGTTTTTTTGTATAAACGGCAAGTTGCTGTATTTTATTTGTTTGACTTTTTTTGTATTTTTTTGTGAATAAAAGAAACTGATTTTTATTTATGGAATTATAACTGTACAATATATAATTTTACAATAAAACTTGTTAAAAAAAACACACAGTTGCCAGTAGATTACCATTTTGTCACTGTTCCAGTCTAGAAACAACACAAAATTACGGTCAAGTGCAAAAAAACAAAGAAATAAACCTTGACATTTTAACAGTTATTAACAGTTGTAATATGCTTGCTTATTTTATTTTATTAAGCCCTGTTTTTTTATACGTAAAATGAATGTGCTGTATGATTATTTATTTTATAAATACAATTTTTTTTTCTTTTTGATTGTCTAAAAAAACAGTACATTTCCATGCGTTCCAAAATTGTATCTAACCTGGACTATACGACTATAATGTGTTGAAAATTTTTATATTTTCCTTGCATAGGTAAAATGTTCTGGGTTTTTTTTCGACATGTACAGTATGAATAAAATGTCAAAATAGTGCATTGCTCAAATCATGCAAAATAAAGCGATTATAGCTCAACAGACACCACAGAAAAAAAAAACAAGCAAGATTAAACACACACACACACATGCACGCACTGTAGCTTTGACTCCAGTTGGGAGTTTGAGTTTGAGAGGTGTTCCTCATGAAAGTTGCCCCCCCACACACATTAACATAAGCACTGAGGAGCGGGGGTCTTTGGTCACCTCCTGAATAATGATGAGAGCGCCTGGTCCGGGGCCTTGGGAGGGTTGCCTGCACCCACACAGACGCACTGAACTATATTTGTCTCTGAGTGAGCAAGACTTTACACGTTCAACCTAAAGCACTTTATCTTAGTCCATGACAATCTTTTGTGACTCATTTCGGATGCCTCGCAGAGAGATCCACATAGTCCTGGAACAATTCACGGATAATCTTGATAGCACCAACCGCTCTGAGGGCCCGGAGGTCAGCTCTTATGTTACTGGCCTCCAAACGGACGCTTGAGGTTTATTGAGGGCGACAGGGCCGATGTTGAATCAGGACTTTATGATCCCGCACAACCGTCTTACCCAGTGTTAAGATAACTCAAGTAAAAGTAAAGTGAGTTTGTCAAGATGGCCACAAGGGGCCGTATCAAAATTGTGCTCTGCATTTAACCAGTGAAGATGGTTGAGCACACACACTTTGTTACATTACTTTTTTTGGCTACTTTGTACTTGCACTGGGTATCCAAAACGTAGCAACTTTCACTCTATACTTTTAATGTTTATTGCATCTTTACTCTTTACTCCACTACATTTGAATGGACACTTACCGTTACTTGTTACATTGTGATTGTGCGAGTAGTCTGACTCTTTTTCTACAGCTCTACATTTCTTAGGTGGACGAGGTGATATTGTCTTTCTATCATCTAAATGACGTGAACGTGAATTAGCGGTTGCATTATTTTTGCACATTTGAGTTTGACTGCGACTGACTTTGTTCATTTTTTATATATTTTGTTCTGCCATTTTGAAACATTGAGGTGTTTAATTGAATTACTATATCTGGAAATAAAAACCTCATAAATAAAGTTTCTTGTTTTTTAGATTACTTTTTAGGAGTATTTTAGCCTAAATTTAGTACGAGTAAAATACTTAAGTTCTTATAAAATGTGATACTTTTACTCAAGTCTTCTTGGAATTGGTGACTTGTAATGGAGTAATTTTTACATTATGGAATTTGTATTTTTACTCAAGTCTGGTTTTCAGGTTCTTTTTACACCTCTGCCGCCGACTAAAAACATGTATTTAATTGGAGTCTGGAAAAGGTGTGAGTGAAAATGCTAGTGTGTGTCACCCTCTCTGTGATTGGTTGGCCACCAATCCAATGTGTGTGTCCCACCTTCAGTCCCAGAGTTGCTGTGACCCAGAAATGATTCGTAAAATTGATGATTGGATAAAAAAAACAAGCTTCAATTCACAGTATTTTCACCAAAAAGGTAATGCATGACAGAAAAGTGTTTGTTTCTGAAAGTGTTCACAGAAGATTTCGCTTTCTTCCTCCACTCTTCTTTGTTCTGCTTTCCATTTGTTTGTGTTAATGTCTGCGGCAATCAGTTTTTAAAGAAGCCACTGGTTGTGTGTGGGTGTTTGATTCTCCATCATTATCGCTGATGTCGCAGAGAATTTATCTCTGGATCCCGCCGCAATTACCGCGGCAACACCAAACAACGCTGTGTTTTATCAGCGTCTGGCCTTTCTGTTCACAACAGGTCCGGAGCGAAGCCGGAATAAACCACGACCAAGAAAAAGTGAAAACGTACAAATCAGTACACAATGCTTTTACCGGCACATTGATGTATTTTAACGAGGGTCTCACACGGACGGGGTCTCGTATATAGTCCATATTTTTGGGTACTTTGTACTTAAAAAATGTAGCAACTTTTACTCTTTGCTTTTAGCCTTTACTGTATCTGTACTCTTTACTTCACTACATTTGAATGGACACTTACAGTTGCATTTGTGTGCGACAAGTCTGTATTTTTTTCATACCGTGGTCAATTTCTTAGGTGGACGAGGTGATATCGCCATCTGCAGGATGCCGAAGGTACTGGATGCTATTTATCAGCTAAATCACAGGAACGTGAAATGGTGGTTGTATTTTTTTACACATTTGAGTTTGACTGAGACTGACTTTGTTAATTTTTTTTATCTCTTTTGTTCTGCCATTTTGAAACTGAGGTGTTAATTTTCATTCCTATATTTGGAAATAAAACTTCATAGAGTTTCTTGCTTTTTACATCACTTGATGATGACAACAGGTCCGGAGCGAAGGCCGAATAAACGACGACCAAGAAAAAGAAAACAGAGAGTGAAAACGCACAAATCAATCCACGATGCTTTTACCGTCACGTTGATGTATTTTAACGAGGGTCTCACCCGGACGGGGTCTCGTATATAGTCAATATTTCAGCCACTGCGTCTCCCTCCATTCTGCCACTAATGCATTTCATTCTTCTCGACTTTTATTCCTCTGGCGGAACCGAGGATTACGGCAGAATTGGAAATGGCTTTGTAAAGTTGACTGAGCCTTTAATTCATTTATGTCTCCTGGGTGGTTCTTCATCACGGACTGAATGGAGCTTCTGTTCCCGGGAAAATCAAACACGGCGCGAAAATGACACGTGGGAGACGCGGAGGGGCTGATAATGGACAGAACACTTCTCCAGCGCACGCAGATGTTTAGAGGGCCATCCCAAAATGCCGGATCATCCCAAAATGCCTTCTAATCCCGTTGTTTAAAGGAAGCGTGTGTTTTTCTGCGCGTGTGCGTGTGGGAGAGGGACAAACACTGTGGTGAATGTGAGTATCTGACCTCACCTCCTACTCACTCGCTAGGCTGAACCTTTTAGCTTTTGATAACGGGAGTACGGTATTTTTTTTCCCAGTTCCTCGCATCCGTTCAGTAGAATACATGGAAAGTATAAAACACACACACACACACACACACACACACACACTTCCATTTATATGTTCCACGTTCTCTCTCTCCTCACTGTAACCCGAAGCAGCAAAATATTCCCCTTCCGATCCCCCTTTACTCTGACCTTAACAAAAACTCAGTTATAACCTCTGCATTTAAATTACATCTTGACCCTCAAATTACATCTTGACCCTCAAAAAGATCTTAAAAGTTGTGGGGCCCTAGACAAAGACCCCACAAGTACACAAAGGGGTCCCACTTTGTGCTGAAACTAGCATTCTGGATATAATTTTGTGCTAAATGCAGGAACACACTCACACACACACACACACACACACACACACACACACACACACACACACACACACACACACACACACAAAAGAGAGACGGATGGTTGAGGAAAGAGAGAGTGAGAGAAACCGAAATAGGAGGGAGGGTGCGAGTGAAGAGGGAGAAAGAGAGAGAGAGAGTGAGATGGAGAGAAATAGAGATGAGGAAAAATTTTGACTAGGAGAGAAAACGAATGAGAGGCAAGTGAAAGAAAGAGGAGAAGGAGGAGGGGAGAGTGATTAATTAGTGATTCAGAAAGAATGGAACTAAGGCAGGATGAATGAAATAGAGAGAGAGAGAGAGAGAGAGAGAGAGAGAGAATTACAGAGACAGAAAGAACAAGACAGTGAATGAGAGAAATGAATGAGAAAGGGAGATAGGGAGAGAAAGAAAAGGGATGACAGAGTGGGGGCAAGTGATAGAAACAGAGAGTGAAATCAGAAAAGAGAGAGAGAGAGAGAGAGAGAGAGAGAGAGAGAGTAGAGAGAGAGAGAGAGTGTGTGTGTGGCAAGGGGTGAGAGTGGGAGAGGAAAGAGAGAGAGATGAGAGAGAGAGAGATAGAGAGAGAGAGAGAAATCGACCTCTTCAACTGATCATGGGGAATGATGAATCTTTTGTGTCCTCTGAGGAATTCAGTGCACTTCTCCTGATGGCCATTGCAGTACTGCAGAAGAAAAGGACTAAAGAAAGGAAACACAAAACTAAAGAGAAGAAATGAAATGTGTAGGACAGAACTCAACGCCACCAATCAATAACCCACCCTGGAGGAAACCTGAGCTACCTACACACTCCAGAAACCAGACAGAAAGCACTCTTTCATTCCCATCCGTATCTCTGTCCGTCCATCCATTTATCCATATACAGTACATACATACATATATATGAATATTTTTGTTCGTCCATCTGTTTCTCGACGGTTTATTTATTTACACTTACATACATATGGAATGAGATTAGTGGCTCAAATATCAGACATACATTTCTAAGAAACGAGCAAACAAAATTTTAGTTTATTTTTATCTTTTGCAATCTTCGCATTTCGTTTGAATAATTTTTTTTCGCTTTTTCAGTTCGTTTCAATTTTTTGTTCTGTTTGGACTTCAAAAACAAGCTTCACGTGGGGGCGGTCCTTACTCTGATTGGCTGGTTTACGTTGTTTCTTAGAAATGTACGTTTTATATTTTTAGCTCTAATCTGATTCCATACATACAAATATCTATCCATCCATCCCTCGTCCGTCCATCTATTTGTCCATACTTCTATCTATTCATCTATCTATCTATCTATCTATCTATCTATCTATCTATCTATCTATCTATCTATCTATCTATCTGTCTGTCTGTCTGTCTGTCTGTCTGTCTGTCTGTCTGTCTGTCTGTCTGTCTGTCTGTCTGTCTGTCTTCACTCTCTCTCTCCCTCTCTCTATCCATCCCTCCATCTTTTTAATCACATTATTAATGTGAAAGTGTCTGAGACGGAGCATTTCACAGCACACTGCTGACTCAAGGGTGCGATCAGGAGCATCTGATGATGTTCTGGCCTGTTCCTATGGATGATTTATGCTAAATGTGCAGTGTAAGAACAGGTATATAAAGATGGAGGGACATATCAGTCTGCATAAAAGCCACCTGTGCCCACATCCTCCACAAATCCCAACCTCCGCCCCGGACCACCCTTCACTGGTGAGAAACATATTGATATGGAGAGGATGGAGTCAAGAGCTCCGCCATCATCCGTCTCTGCTCGGTCCTCCTCACATCAGACGAGTGTGAGGTCTGTGTGTGACGTCAGCGCTCTTAAAGACTGCAGGAGTGTGTGATGCGGGGCGGATCCGCTGGCACCGGTCCAGACAGAAGGGAAGGGCTCTGATAGTCTCATAGTGCAACATCATGACAGGAACATACTGTACTGCCTGAAAAACTGTTCAAATGTGCTTTTTATGAATGTACAGAACACAATCTAGCTAACTGTCTGTCTGTCTGTTTATCTAACTATTTATCTGTCTGTGATTTTTTTCTGTTCATCCATTCATCCATTCGTCCATCTGTCCATCTATTTGTTTGTCTGTCTGTCTGTTCATCCATCTGTCCGCCCATTTGTCGCTCTTTGTAATTTAGTCTTTCTGTCCTTCAATTCACCCATGTATCCACACATTCATGCGTCTGTTTTTATGTCTGCCTGTATGTAACTTTGTCCTTCTGTCGTTCCATCCTTCTAATAATGTCTGTCTGTAATTATATATGTCTGTCTTTAATTTAGTCTATCTGTTCATTCATCTATACATCCATCCATATGATATACATCCGTCATATGATACTTGTCATAAATGCACATAATTAATGTAGGGATTATAAAGGTAAATCAGCCTCTCAGAATAACCCAAAGTCACGCAGCATTTGAGCTGCAAAAGTAAAAAAATAAACAAAAATGCATATAATGTGCTACAAAAATGATTAATAAAAACTTTAAATAAAACTAATAAGGGTGAATTAAAATGATTTAATTCATTAAAATGTCATGCATATTTATAATTTTTTTTTAAATATATATACCGGTATATATACATTATTATATTATAATATATTATACATATATTATATTATATGATACATTATAAAATACGTACATTGTAAATGTGTATTTAAACAAACGCGTATGTTTGTGCGTGGGCGTGTGTGTGTGTGTGTGTGTGTGTTTATCTATACTCACAGTGTTCAGGTAAGGTAATATAGTCTAGAATGTCGTCTTTAACCTCTTTTGCCCTCTGCGCTGCGTAAGAGCGCTGCATAAATTATTCCAGATAAGAAAGTCTATCTTGTAGCTGAGTTTATTTTGGAATTCAAGCCTCAGAAACCCGGAGCGCAGTGGCAAAGCTGTGTACACGGTAAACACCAATCGTCAGGGCACTTTCATTATTCAGTTAAAAAAAAAAAGCACACACAAGCGGTAAAGTGACTTTCTTTTGGGCCGATGCAAACAAAACTTTCTCTTGCCCCAGTGATGCCCACTGTCACTGGGAGCATATTGTCTTTTTGACAGGGTGGTAAATGGGCAGCATAAACCCGCGTCCCCAGGCCCACACGGATCACTGGATGGGAAGATGAAGAATAAATATGTTTTAAAACACATCCAATCGAATCCACACACAAGCTTTAAATGAGTCTGGCTGTGTGTTGTGGTCAGTGAGCGTCTCTTCATTGTTTGGCTCTTTACACTGTCAGGAAGAGCCATTGCTACAGAGGGTTAAATCAATCATTGCCGGCTTCAATCAATCGATATAATACTGTTTTTTAGAGGACTGTAAAAACGGTTTCTCTCGAGTGAGCAATTTATTTTTCTGATCTGCGGATTTGCTGTGCCGACACACTGCAGGCGTGAGATTCTTGTAGTCGCTAAACAGCAATTTAGGTTTTGATGTTTTTGGCCACCGTGAATCCGAATTAAACTAAATTGTATTTTCTCACATACACAGTATAACAAGCAGATTTATGAGGAAGCAAGCAATAAATCTATATGCGTTTATATATAAGTGCATATACTGTATATTCACA
>CM051497.1:26123066-26149460 GCA_028031935.1 Paedocypris micromegethes | reverse complement strand
CACACACACACACACACACACACACATATTTACAGTCGTGCCCTGATTTACAAATTTGAATTTGAAATGTAATCAGCGCCGAGAGCTGGCAAATGGCAAAATTTTTCAGATGTCATTTCAAAATGGCGGCTCTACGGGACTGAACAAAAATGCCGCCAATCTGGGGGAATACACACTTTTACACTCCATTCTTTTATAGTTTGTTTGCAAGATCTCTGAAACTAACTAGTGTTTTTGTTGTTTTTTGTTTATTTGACGTGCAAAGCAGATTAAACAACTGTTTTACTCACGTCTGGACTCTCATCTTAATGCTTGTTAAGGGTAAGAAAAGTGAAAATATGTCAGAACTCGGAACGACATTTTCGTGACGACGCATTTCGTTCGAGATTTTCGTTATCTACAGTAAGACATTCGTACGTAAGTCGAGTACCACTGTATATATAGCCACTTTTTTTTGTCATCATCATTCATCAGAAATACAAAACAAACTAAACTGAAAGGTCATTAAGATGCCAAGAACAAAAAAATGAACTATAAATAATTTTATTCAGAATTGTCCATATATGTGAGTGAGAGTGTGAATGTCTGTGAGTCCTATTCTGTGATTGGTTGGCCTCAAATCGGGTGTTTATCCAGCCCAAAGTTGCTGATTGGCTCCCAGAAGTGAAAAATTGGATGAAATTAGAGTAAAAATAAATGATCCAAAAATGTATTTCCTACCTCCAGGTCATAGAAGACCGAGAGGAAATCCACAAAACACGATAAGAACTGGGTTAAAAAAGAAAAAAAAACTCTAAATTGCACCGCCACAACGCTACCATGCTTCCAAAATAAATAATTCCAAAAAATATAAGATAAAAATAAATTGAAAAAAAGAACTCTGAAGTAGAAAAACAGATAAGGAAAATAAGCATATTGACTGGAAAAGCACACTTGCACTTACCAGTGCACACACTACTTACCCAGCATGCAATTGAACGGACGACGCCCTGAAAAAGAAAAAGCATCTAGCAATACGTGACATTTTCATTTTAGACGCAAACCTGAAGTAAATTACCTGGTCACATGATCAGGGTGTGATGTTTATCAGTGGTGTTCTACACACTTAAATAACAGAAGTAAAGCGTAATGTGAACACCACGTCTTCTTCTTGAGCCCATGCGGTGATGAAACACTGCGCTGATGATTGCACCATCTGTCACTCATGCAGAAACGTGCAGGCAGGCGTCTTCTTATCGCCGCCATCCAGAGCCGTGGCAGGTAGGAGCCACCAAAGGTCACGGGTATTTCACAGCTCCTTTCAAGAAATAAATACGATTTTCTGAGGCGCAAAGTACATCTGCGGCAGAATTGCTCAATTCAAAGGAGAAATTTCAATTTCAAGTACTGGGGGGGAAAATAATGAAATGCTGAGGAATTTCTTGAAGAGATTAAATTCCTTAATCTGGCCAGAGATGAGTTGGTTTTATTTCCAGTGTTTTTGGGATTTTTGCAGCTCAGTGGGAAGAGAAGGTGTTTGCAATGCTAAAGGTTGCTGAGTTGATTTTCCAATGCTTAATGTGTATGACTGAAAAAAGTTGTAAGCTAATTTTTTAAACACACTGGAAAACCTCTAATACGATAAGAGATCAAATTTGAGACTCTTATTGTCATTGCATGTTGTACAACAAAATTTGTTTCGGTATCTCCTAGAGTCCAGCAGCAATAAAAAAAAAATCAAATAAAAACCAGCATGCAATACAATAAACATAATAATGAAGAGATGTAAAGGAAAAATAAACAAAACAAAAGTAAAAATAAAATTAAAAAATATAAAAGTATAAACGAAATATAAAAGGGCACTTGTGGGAGCACTTTGGAGTGCCTAACATTTGAAGCACTTTTTTGCTCTAATTTTAAATTATATATACTTTATACTAGATATATTATTTATATTATATTTTATGTATTTTATTTATCACATTTTTTTACATTTTTATTTTGTGTGTTTTTCCTATATTGCACCAAACGGAGTGGTGTTCCTAATTTTGTTATAACCATGTGTCGCAATGACAATAAAGGCATTCTATTCTATTCAATTCTATTCTATTCTATTCTATTCTAATCGAATCGAATCGAATCGAATCGAATCGAATCGAATCTTGCATCAATGTTTTTGGAATCGAAAAAACAGCAGAATTAACCATTCATAATACAGCCACTATAGAAATGCCTCTAGACAGACGTATTTTTACAAACGCATGACAGTCGGCACATATGGAATGAAAAAAAAAAACCCATTAACACCTAAACCAAACAATTAAGTGAAAAGAAAAATGATATATCACCACTCCCCGGCAAAGTCCCATTATTACGCTTCAAAAGTGGCTCCTATTGTCCCCAGAGCCGCCTGGAAAGGCCCAGGATGGTATTTGTGGTGAGATTTTTACCTCCATCTCCTGTGATATTGCAGAGGAAACATCTGTGGTTCCCGTCGCCGTACTGTATATGAGACGTGAAGCAATCGCTGGATTTAATCTGCTGCTGACAGCTACACGTAAATGAGGCTCGAGCTAAGAGGCCGCAAACAAAGAACAATCAGGGCGACGTATTAGCTGATGAGAAAATCATACCAGCAGAGAAGATTAACACACACACACACATTATGTTTTTTAAAAATATTTCATTGATGGTGAAACACTTTTTAAACAGAGCAATTATTTTTATTTATTTCTGTTTTATTACCACTTGTGTGCATGTACACAAACACAATATATACATACACATTTGCATTTGCATGTTGTCCGTGCATAATTGCTAATAAATAAACAGATGTCTGTATGTATGTCGTGTATGTCTGTATGTTCATATACAGTAAAGCCGTGTATGATCTATGTATATTATGCATGTATATACCTGATGAATCTCTTAGTGTATGAATATTTGTCATCGTGTGTATAAATATATACCACATACACACCCAGTGTTTTATAAAATATATTAACAAAAGGAAAACGTTATTTTTAACACACGGTGACCCTTAGCAGTGTCTAATTGTCACAAATCGACAGTCACTAGGACAAGGCAGGGTGGACTCACATGCACTTCCTGGGCGAGATCACGGCACACAAGGCGTTAAATGTCCATTGAGGATTTATTCCAAAATCAAGGTCGGGTCACAGGCAGAGGGTCGGTATACAAGATAATCTAAAAAGACACATGAACATGAACAAGACTTGACTAGACTAGAGGCGAGAGTGTTGCATGTAACATTGGGACTTAAATACATAGACTAACGAATAACACAGAACAGCTGGGACACAGGACACGAAGCAGGACATGATCAACAGAGACAAAATCTTCAAAATAAGAGTCCGGATAAAGTTCAACATAAAAGTCCTGACCGGCTTTAAGCCGGGATCTGTGACACTAATTAACACTGGAAAAAGTAAAATTTAATTAAATAAATGAGACACAATAACACGGCAAACTCTCTGTCTCTGCATTTGCGTGAAGTCTGTGCATAATTGTTATTAAATGTACAGAGAATTTCATATCATGTATGTACTCATACACACACAAAGCCATGTTTGGCTTTTATTATACATGCATATACCTGTATAAAATTATGCTTGTTTGTGTGTGTGTGTGTGTGTGTGTGTGTGTGTGTATTTGTACACACTTGTATATATATATATATATATATAAAGGAAAACATTATTTTTAACGCGCAGTGACTCTTAGCAGTGTCTAAATAACACTGGAAGAAGTCAAATTAAATTATTTTAAATTAAATTAACCCCCCCCCCCACACACACACACACAGGAGAAATACTCTACTACATATACTTAGAAATGCTATTTAGCGTTACAATGTCTTTCATCTAACTAAAAGCTAAGTAGCATTGTTAAGAGAAGTATTTAGCAAGAATTTTAGGTTTCTGGAAAGTCACAACACCAAGAAAGTTATATTCGCCTATTAATAAAAATTGTTATTTTGTGCCTGAAAAATCAATGTGGTACTTATATTTGCATAAATACGGTATTTTATTTATATTTTGCATTATGCATGTGCACACGCCAATGAATAAACAATGCACGTAAGCATACACATAGACATAAGCCTTTCTGAAATCACACTATACAGTATACACTAAATAACATCATACATACTAAAACCGTCTTACACGTATCTCAGAACAGTGCGTGGTGGGTCTCCTGTCGGACCGGGCTGGTCCTCAGAAGCTGTGCACCCGTGTTTGTCCAGTCCTGGTATTTATCTGGGGGAGATTGCTTTCTGCAGCAGACGTGGAGCAATAGATGTTCTGGCTGAACTGGGACGACGTTTCATCAATTCCATCTTAATAGAGGGAAAATCAGAGAGAGATGTAACAGTTCAAGCCCAATCCCACTTCCAGCTTCCGTGTCGCAGTCCTGCTGGTTCTCCGGATCCTTGACCTCTAGTGACCGGCCTTATCAAGAAGACAAAGGTGGTTTGTGGTGTTTGTCGGAGGATTTAAAGCGCTGCTGCCAAAGTGCCTGTCAAAGTGATGGAGGCGGGGTTGATGCCGTATTTACGCAAATGTAGGCACCCCGCGAATATAAGGATGTAATTTTTCAGGCACAAAATAAAAATTGAAAACAAATTTTTGTTTTTTAAATTAACCTTTTTGGTTTGAATATGTTAATTTTCTCTTAAAAATATAGTTTTTTTTCTTTATTTAACAAACTTGTGACTCGCATCATTTTGATATCGTTTTACTTGAACAATAAAAAACAAAAAGTCAATTCTAGTGATCAGGACTTCATTTCCCAAGATCCTTTGCTCTCCCGTAACATCTCCACACATGCGCAAAGCAATTGTTTCAAGCTCAGGCCTGATTCAAGCTCTGTTTATCCAACGGTATTTTTGAAACCACTTTAATCATTTCTGTGTCACAGGGAGCTGGAACCCAAGACACACCCCCTGGATTGGTGGCCAACCAATCACAGAGCACGACACACACATTCACACTCTCACTCACATCTTTAAGAGCAAATTTCTGCATTTAAAAATCACGTTAACAACTTTACTTTTTCAGCCCTTTGATACAAAGTGCTGTACCGGAAAATATATAACAAAACAAATTTTATTAAACAACACAAACGTTGAAGTGCTGTACAGGAAATAACAGAACAGATGATAATATAACTAAAACAGCAGGTAAAAAAAATCAAAAAACAAATTTGTGACCCAGAGGAAACCCACGCTAGCACACTACTACGCCACCGCATCCTTTGCCTCATAAAACACTTTTTATTCATTCAAATGAATTCGATTTTAACCCGACAAACGCACACATCATCAGGCCTCTCGCCGATTAAATTATTCACAGTTGGATTGAAGTGAAATGATTCTCTTTTTCCGTCCGATGGCCGCGTGTAGAGGATGAGAGGAGGGGGCGGAGCTGAGAAATGACTCTTCTTCCAGCCATCGATACATTCATCAATACAACTGCAGCACCAGAGCGCAGCCTCTTTCTCAGCATCACCGCCTAACGATTATATGCTCCTGGTTAATTCAACCAATGAAAACAGATTTTGGGAGAGGCAGGATGATCTGTCTGTCTGTCTGTCCTGCGCGGGATGGGAAACCCAAATGGTTTTCATTATTTCCTGCACAGTGAAGTGAGGCGTAGTTGGGGCGGGCCAATCAGGGCGCGGCGGGTGATGAGGTCACGCGTGTTCGGTCAGGGGCTTTTAGATGACTTTTAGAAACACACCTCGCCCGCTTTGATGGACCGATGAAGAGGATGGTGATGCGAAGACCTGCTCAGAGCTTTTGAATCGCTCCGGGAGACATCACACCAGCGCAGAACACAATGTCTGATATTTGTGTTGTGTTTGAGTGTGTGAAGAAGATGATGGGAGGTTTTCAAGCAAAGTCCAGCTGTCTGAACATCTCTCTGTATCTCACTCTCTTTCACTCACTCACTCACTCAGCCTTCTCCCTCTATGTCTTTCTGGCTCTCTCACCTATCTCATTCACTCACTCAGCCTTCTCCCTCTGACTATCTCTTTCTTTTCTATCTCTCACTCACTCACTCATTCACTCACTCACTCACATAGTTACTCACTCACTCACTCCCTCACACACTCCCTCTCACTCACATAGCCTTCATCCTCTATCTCTTTCTCGCTCTCTCTAATTCACTCACTCACCCACTCACTCACTCACTCACTCACCCTTCTCCCTATATCCCTTTTTCACTCTCTCTCAATCACTCACTCACTCTCTCTCTCTCTCACTCAATCACTCACTCCTCTCTCTCTTCCTCTGTCTCTCTTTCACTCCCTTTATCTCTCACCCCCTTTTCACTCTTCCCACTCTTGCTCTCTTCACACACCATTCTCTCTCACTCTCTTTTTATTCATTGTTTTATGATTTCTTGCACCTTATCCTTCCATCACTCTTTCTCTTTCCTTTTCTTCCTCATTCTATCATGACTATCATGTCTATTTCACTTCCACCACCCACTTTCTCTTACCCCCTCTCACCATCATCTGCTCGTCTTTTGCCCTTTCCTCTTCTCCCTTTCCACTCTTCCTTTTGTTAAAAAGTGTAAAGAGCACAAATAATGTTTTTTTTTTTTGAGTAAAAAAAATTTTTTAATCAACATTTTTTTTGCATTTGACCAGATCCAGAGACGCCTCTTTACCGCCACCTAGAGGAAGGTGCAGACTCACTAACAGGAAGCGTTTCCCTCTCTAAACTCTCTCTCTAGCTGCTTATTTCCCCCTGAGCACAAAATCAACACATTTATTTAGTTGTCCTATCCATTTATTACACCGAAGCCCGGCCTCAGTCGCCCTGAGATGACCAGCATCACTATTACAGATTTCCTGTCGGGTCCAATCTACCTCGGCCCCAAACTTTAAAAAGTGTCTGTGAGCACCGATATCAACTTTGCTCCACCTCGACCCCGTTCTCACTGGTGGGGAATAAAACACAGCTGTCGTTTACATAGACCGGGAAAAAAAAGACCTGCTAAATTTTAAATCTCCAGAGTCCTTTGCCCCCTTGGGGACAATAATGCTGTCACACAGACCACAGGGGCCAAGAAAGTATGTCTCACATGACTACACCCAATTTTTCCCTGTCAGCCCGATGCAGTCTGTGTGAGTTATATTCCGAGTCGGGTATCGAGAGCTTTATAGGCTAAATCCTTTGAGAATGAGAATCCAATTGACGTAATTCAAACAAGATTGATTTTGACCCCTCACGCGCCATGTCGACCTCTGACCTTTGGTTCAGTCAGTCTTCAGATTTGGAAAACTCTGAATTAAGCTCACGGTTGGAACCTGCTCTCCAAAAGGGGGAAAGGTGGAGGACGTTAGTCATGTGAAACTCAGCTTCATTTTCAATCGCGGTGATGATTTTTGTTAGTTATTCGCTGCGGCGAGTTTAATCACATCTTTAATTGTGCCGCGGCTCTCGAAGACTCGTTCACTGTACATTTATTGAATCTGGAGTGCATTAAACATAATGTCCACCTTCTGCCCTGGAGGTGGCTGGACCTTTGATATTATTGGTTGAGAGTTTTTAAAAGCATCATCTTCATCATCTTCAGACCAGTGTGGGAAACGCCGACCCTGGACATCAAAAAAGGCTATTATAAAAGATGTTCTAATGATCAATAATACGATATGATTACATTTTTGCCTGAGTGAGAGTTGGGTGAGATGAGTTTGTCATAATGGCCACTAGAGGCAGTATCACAATTGTACCCTGCATTTAACCATCCAGGGAAGCCACACACACACACACACACACACACACACACACACACGCGTGTGTGTCAGCTCTGCAGGTGATATAATGCAGGCAATCCAGCTAAGTGCAACTAGAAGATCCATTTGGAAAATGAGATGCAATGGCAAAGATGCTCTAATGGAAGTGCAGTCCTGGCACTGTGTGTGCGATGAGCTATTTTCTCATGACACTGTTAATCCAACTTCCCAACTTTTTGTCGCATGGTCCAAAACGGTCATTTTCATATTAGGTAAATTAAACGTTCATTTTTAAATCCTGGTACTTAACTGCTTCTCCATCCGACACAAATTCAAATGAAAGAGAGAAGAGATAAATGCCGCCCCTTGTGTCTAATACCCAAAAAAACGTACTAAATATCCAATTATATCCAATATCCAATTCATATTTAGAGACTACTTGTGATTTACAAGACGGTGTTCCAGTTAAAAAACCATTATTAAGATTATAAATTGTCTGTGGGGAGGCCACCAAACCAGCTTGTGTGTCCCGCCTTCAGACCCAGAGTTTCTGTGATTGGCTCCATCTCCCAATGACCCTGAAATGGGAAAGCGGACAGTTGGATGGAAAATGTTTAATTCATAGAGGTTTTCTAACGTTATTTCAGTCAAGCATGAAGGACCGCAAATATAAGCACAATTTTTGTTACAATTTT
The DNA here is from genome assembly GCA_028031935.1 of Paedocypris micromegethes. Lineage (NCBI taxonomy): Eukaryota > Metazoa > Chordata > Actinopteri > Cypriniformes > Paedocypris > Paedocypris micromegethes. The sequence goes on along the minus strand of CM051497.1, from coordinate 26,141,016 downwards.
AGAGGCTCAAAAAAACTTTATAATTGCCTGTTTCAAATATTCACGGAAATTTAAGTGCTCATTTCTTAAATAATGGTTCTGGAGGCGTGCATGTGAGTTTTTATTAGCTTAATAACAGAAATAAAGAAACATTAGAAATGTTGCAACATTAGAAACGTTAACAGGGACAAAATAACACTGGAAGTATGATTAAATTGAAAACTATCATTAAAATTTGAACAGACAGACCATATGGTATCTGCCAGTTTAACGTGCTAAAGGCTAACGACTAGCGCTTGAAAACAAGACAAGCACGCTGTGAAATTTTAGGAGCCAAACACAATCAAATCGCTCTGTCTGCTACACAGAGAAAAATGTTTATATTTAATGCTAATATTTACGTCTAAAAAAAACTGAGCCCAGTCAATGTAAGACGAGTCACTAGTTAGGTTTGCTAAATAAAGAAAAAATGTGTATTTTAAAGAGAAAATGTGCGTAATTTAGCCAGAAACAAATACATTATTTTTATAATTTTTTTGTGCCTGAAAAATCAGGGTGGGCTTATTCTCTACCTATTATCTATCTATCCTCTTGCTTCATTTCTGGGTCACGGGGAGCTAGAGTCTCTCTTAGTATTCACAGAGGACACACATATTCACACTCTCACTCAATCACATGGTCAATTTTCCAGACTCCATGTCATTTTAACAGGATTTTAAACTGTCATGTGGAGTTAAACTGTGGAGTCTTTGAGGAAAACCACACAAGCACGAGGAGAACACGCAAACTCTGTCAGATAGACCCCGACTGTCCTTGAACTTGCACCTCAAGTCTCAAACGTGACTTTATTTCTGTTAAGGCACCATCGCTACCTACTGTGCCCGGTTTTTATCCATTTATGTTGGGTACAAATTGGGCTGGTGGGTAAATGGATTCCAACATAGGCATCGTGTGGTCCAGGCTCTCTCGATTTACAAGAATGTTAAGTAAAGTGATTTAAATGCGGAAATAGATTCAGGTCAAGAGTTTTGCTCTATCAGACTGTTAATGATCATTAAAATACATATTTAATCATTTAGCTTATGCACATGGCCAACCGTCTTTTCTTCTCCCACATATTCCGAGTTTAAGTCTCGGATAATGACCGCTGGCTCAGTACTGCCACGGAAATGACGGAAAGTGGATCTGATCCATAACAAGCCGAAAGATTTGAGGCTTCATGAATGATTTATTCGTCAAGATTGCGGCCTTTTTAACATGTTTTTCTAATCGGTCTGGAATCTCAAGGGTAATCTCTCCTTTTCTCACACGCAAACAGAGACGCCGCCTCAAGCGAGCATCGGCCGTTTTCAGTGGGTTTCATCACAGACGCACAACACATCTCGCCTTCTGAAACATACACGCTACATGAAACAAAACGATTATTGTAGCTGCAATGTAACATTTCTTCACTTTCATCTCAGTTTTGGATGACGGCAATTGATCGGAATTATGCATTTAATGCAAGTTCAACACAGCAGTGAGTTTAAATCACCACGCGGTATTTGACATACGGTTTTTACAAATATAAGCACCTTTTTTTCTAAATTTAAAGCTCAAAAACGTGGGGGGGGGGGTGTTATGCGCATGTTTCAAATATGCACGTAAAGAACAGTTCCCATTTTTCTATATTTCAAGGCAGGCGCAATCCATATTCATTCTCATCACAAATAAATGGAAATACATCGTCTATTTCCTTTTTTTCCCCTTTTTTTTCCTTTTTTTTTTTTAAATAATTGTTCCCGAGGCAGACGTGCATATAAGCTTTTAATGGCTCAATAACAGAAAGAAAAAAAAACATTAGCCACCACGCGACACTTAGCAGTGGCTAAGCTATGATACCTTTCATGCAACCTAATTAAAAATTATATAAATGGCAAATTTGCCTGAAAAACAGAAAAAAAGAAACCTTATCCACTTAGCAGTGGCTAAAAAAACACTAGAAGAAATAAATTAATTTAAAAATACAACACTGTCTGTGAAAACCGGAATGCACCCATATATGGACATAGCAAGTGGAGTTATAGCACCCCCTACTGGAGATATACTTCTTCGTTAGCAATTATCTATTATTAAATATAAGTAAATTAGCCACAACTTAAGGTTGTTAAAAGAAGTATTGTATATAGAGAAGTATATGGCCAGAATATTAACTTTCTGGAAAGCCAAAACTCTAGAAATCTAGCTTTGTTTGAATTTTCCTCTATTTCAACCGAAAATTGGTACAAGTGTCGGAATGAAAAGCCACTTCTGACTTTGGTTTAACGCCACTATAAAAAGATTTAATAAGTGTCTTATGAAGACCAAGACAAGCTTTCATTAACAATGGAATAAAAGACGAGCGCGATTAATTCCACAGTCATTTCTGTTGTCATACTAAAACGTGCAATTATGATTTCCCGCTTGAGCGACGGCAGGACGGAAAAGATGCAAAATCAGTGCTGGACGTGAAACCGTGAGAGCCGCGGTACATTAGCCAGACACCAATGTGTTTAACGGCTACGGTTTGGCTCATTGCCAGCGCTGCTCCACTTTACATTAAATCTATTAGAACTGAACATGATTAAACTCTGGAATCCACAATGCGGCCCAGCAGTCTTCCCAAGCTTTCCCTAGCGGACAATAGAGCCGACATTTTTATTTAAAAAAGGCCAAGAAGCATTGAGCAGAGAAGACTGATGCAACTGGAGAGCATTGAGTCAGTAGAATGGCAAGATGGATGTTTCCTGAGAGAACAACTCTAATGGGACGAGAAGATTGGCGAGACAAGAGCTAGACTGGCTAGCGTTAGCTTTGGATCACTGACAGTAAATCCATAACATACGGTAGATCTGACGACTGACGTAAGACAATGGAAACAGCGAGGAAACACGGGAGACAGGTGAGGAAACTAATACTAATAACCGATCAGTTTAAAGACGGGGAAGTTGGGAGGAAAACATGAGAACGGGGCAACATAAAGGTAGAAACAGAATTCTGACAGTGATTGACACACACACACACACACACACACACACACACACACACACACACACACACACATATAACCACAGTAATTACCACATACATGTTCAGTATCTTGTTACTTTTTGCACATTTTGTACAAATCTCTATATGTATTGTACAAATCTAAATCTATCTTGTTCTATATTTAATATAGTGCATTTCTATTTTTAACAAATAATGTTCACATTTAAACTGACAGTGTCCTCTCTTTTATGTTGTGTAAATAATATTTAAAATAATTGAATATTTAGAGAATATTGTACACATTCTATAGTTGTAAATAGTCTATCTAAAGTGTGTCACTATAATCACTATTTTTAAAAGTTTTGGTACAAATTTTTTGGTACAAATACATTATAGTGACTCGGTTACAAGAGAATATTGTACAGTCAGTGGACTAGTGCGTTTAAGAAAATAATCTACAAATCCTAAAGCCTCCCTTATATAAGAATGTGTATTATGGAACGTACGGTAGGTTGAATCGAATGCTTCTCAGGAACTTGGAAAACTATTTCCACAGCTTATCACCGCTGCGACCTTGAGCTTGGCACTTCACCTTGGCCTGTCCCAGAGGAAACAAGCCTGCAATTACAGCCCTGCAAATCACTAAACGGAGAACACTCACTAGACGCCACCTATTACCAACGCTCGTGCCGCCGCGCATATTAATATTCTTATCAAAAAAAAAAGCTCATTAATGGATCGAAAAATCACACACACATGCTCAAAAATAATACCACAGTAATTACCACATACATGTTCAATATCTTGTTACTTTTCGCACATTTTGTACAAATCTATATATGTATTGTACAAATCTATATCTATATTGTTCTATCTTTACTGTAGTGTGTTTCTATTTAAAAAAATAACATTCACATTTTACATTCATTAAAGTAACTTTGTCGCCTCTTTTATGTTGTGTAAATAATGTTTAAAAGAATTCAAAATGTAGAGAATATTGTACAAATTCTATAGTTATATATAGTCTAATCTAAAGTGTGTTACTATTTTGTAAGTGTGTTGCCGGCGTCGGGAGGAAAACATGAGAACGGGACAACACAAAGGTAGAAACTAAACAGAATTCTGACAGTGACTGACAGACACACACACACACACACACACTCAAAAATAATACCAAAAGAAAAAAAATCCTCAATACTCAAAAAAAAGAAAAAATCAAAAAAAAAATGTGCATTTCCATCCTTGCTGGACATTAGCAGGATGGAATCATCTCAATCTTGATTATTTTATTTTAGATCATGTGAACCTGTGTGTGTGTGTGTGTGTGTGTGTGTGTGTGTGTGTGTGTGTGTGTGTGAGTCAGACGGATCAGTGCTCTGGCTCCAGGCTCTAGAAGCTGACATTACACGTCAGTCACACGGCAGAAAGACAGAGAGAAAAACAGCCACGGAGAGATGGAGCGTCTCGACTCAAGGCAGCTACTCCACAATTAACGGCCGTTTAGAGGAGCTCGAACACGGAAACACACACACACACACACTCTCAGTGCGCAGTGTTGCTAATAAGCGACTCATTATAGCCAGAGGAGCTGGTTGTGGCGACGCCATTCATCAGCAGCTAAAGAGCTTTCTGCAGCAGCACTGCGCTTTTTAATAGATGCTTCCTTCTGCAAAAGGCTACAGACCAAAAAACGCTTCCAAAGATTTTTTGGAATTCAGAGATAAATATAATTTGTCTTAAAGTTCAAAAACACAAATTTGACTTGTATTTGGTCATGGAAGTGAGTGAGAGTTTATGTGTGTGTGTCCCGCTTTGGCTTTAGTTGGCCACCAATAGAGTGTGTCTATCCCATATTAAGCTTCTAGTTCCTCTTGACCCGGAAATGGAAAGTTGGATCAGAAAAACCTATTAAATACAGTACTGACAGTACTCATTGTAATATGAGTAATTGGCAACTTACATGAAAAAATGCTCACAATGAAACATTTTAAATTTAAAACTTTGGAAATCAATTCCAAAGTCGACATTACACATTATATAGTCGAATCAATAATTATTTATTTTTTTAAACCGTGCTGGCGATTGAATAATTGAATAATTATTTTTTACATGAATTTTTTCATTTAATATTTTTATTTTTATTTATTTTATTATCAGTCACTGTAAAGTGTTACAGCGTTTATTACAGTATTTACAGTTAAAGTATTAAAGTATTACAGTATAAGTACAAAATATTTTATGTATGTAGTTTTATTTTTGTAGTTTACATGTTTATGTTGTACATACAGAGTTTGTTGCGTAAATATGAAGTCTGGAAGTTAATGTGGAAAATAATATAGAATCTTGTTAGTTTATGTTAATAAACAAAAACTTTCTGTTGTGACATGGAGCATCCGTACAACAAAACATTATGTTAGAAATATTCTTTTTGTTGGATTAGTATTATATTATTATTGTGTTAGGTAATGTTATCTATTTCTTTCTATCATTAGAAATGTTTTTTTTTTCCAGACGTAAATTGAGACTAAATCTCTGGACGAATATGAATGCATTTGCATAAATAGATTATCTAAAGACATTTACGAATTTCGAATTGTATTTTTGAATTACATGTCCAATCATTTTACAATTGAATAGACAGTGAATAGAATAGATTGAATAATACCAGTTACTGTAACAAATGCTGGCATAACAATGTTTTGTAAAACAATGTTTTTTTCAAAAATTTCTACTTGTAACATATTTCAAAGAATAGAATAGCATCCGTTGTCTTTGTATATTAGGTCTTCAACAAATTGAGCAAAAAGTCATACATGCTCTTGAGGAATTTACCATGACTTCAGTCGAATATCTACTTGATCTGTATAGAAATCTGGCCAATTCATATTCATCGAATTCTAGTTCTCTTATAACAAAGACCTGATGCAGATCAGGAACCCTCTGAAATATTTTAAGCAAAAAAAAACCATCCCATTCGCTCAAAAGTGTCCGTAAAGCACTGATGTGACCTCAAAGAATCCAGCTGATTTCATCCCTCGGAGGAATCGATAAAAGACCACATCACGTCCCCCCAGTGTTCACTGCTCACACACAGCCCTGTCATCATCACAGGAGCGGAACACACAAACCTACTGTTAACTCACTCATGTGAAGAGCCGGATGGAGACTAAGCAGAAGGAGACAAAGGGTCAAGATGAGAGTGACATCATCAGCGGAAGAGGAAACCAAAGTGAAGTGGCTGTGATTTCTGCTCATCTGTGATATTCTGCCCAGTTTTATTGAGTCTTTAGCCACCCATTAAAAGACCAGAACGTTTGTCAGATTTGAAAACCTACTGAGAACTTCAATATCAGAGAAAGATGGAAGTCTCGACGGGAGATGCTAGGAACAGGAAGGAGGCCTATTATGGGATGGCTGTGGGAATCATGGAGTTGTTAAAAATGTGTTTGTGAAATGCATGAATGTGAAACTACATTTAATGTCATTAAAATGATTGATGTAAAAAATGTCCTGTGACCCTGTAAAAGTCTAAGCGGCAGAAGATGAATGAATGAATGAATGCATTTTTAAAATGTTTTAGTAATTATTGTATGTTATTTTTACATTTTGATTTGTTAAAGCTGTGCAAATATTTTGTTGAGGTTTATTATAATTTCATATTTTTTGAAGTTTTGATAAATTACTTAACATTCTGAATATATGGTGCTTTTTTTATATACGGTACACACACCTATATTTGAACATTTTAATGCTTATTGCTTTTTGTTGTCAAATGTAACTAGTTATAGAGTAATCTATATATTTAAATCTTTAAATATTAATGTTGTGTTGTTGTGTCATATACAAATAATAATCTATACTTTTTTACATTTTATTTTTTCATTTTATTACAATATTTTCATCTGTAAAAAATGTAAAATGACCCAAAATGTACAATGTACATTGTGACACTTATCACAAAAGTTTCAATATGAACGTTTTTAAATAGTTCAATATTATGAAATGTTTTCAAGAAAGGGATTATTTGCAGTGTGTGCGTGTATGTGTGCGTGTGTGCGTGTGTGTATGTGTGTGCGCTTTACAGAACATACCTTCCAGAGAAGTTATTTAATTAAATATTGATTTTTAAAAGCGCTCCACTCATATTAAATTGATCTGTCTTACATGTCAGACAGAAAGTTTTTGTTCTGAAAAGGCTTCGGCGGCGCAATTACCATATTTCATTATACACACTCGAATTACAAAGCACACAAAGCACAAATCTTCAAATACAACACGACACACAGATCTAATTCTTCAGCCCGGACGTTCTTTTCCAGGCATGTGTATGTTCCAAACACACAGGCCGTGTCCCTGGAGCATTCGCAAATGTATTTACCTTTTAAAACTCACGACTACCTGTTATTTGCAGAACACGCTGGAGATATACGGGCCCGGTCCCATACGAGCACAACACGGGCTCACACACACATACACTAAAACATGAGATGAATAAATAAAAACCTACAGGAATTCTCTGGAGAGCGGAGCCGTCATGTTGTGGTGCTCACTGGTGCTGGCACTCGGCCACTCTCAGGTCTCAGAGAAAGTGCAGACACCTGCTGTGATTTCACGCCTGAGGAGCGTGTGCGCAGAACCGCAGTCCAGACGGGCCAACAAATAAAAAAAAAATGCATTTACGTTATTTAAACATATATTGTCATCTTTTAAGATAAATCGCTTCACCTATCCTTGTTATAACGTAACAGTTAATGTAAAAATGTTTATGCTTTATTTTAAAGTTTAAAAAGAGTTAAAGAACTGCAAGCAACACATGCAAGCTTCTCATTGGCTCTTCAAAGATACAAGCTCATCTGATGATTTGAAGCTGCTGATTCTCTTTCCTCTTAAAGATTGCTCTTTATCTGCTTTTCATCAAAATGGCATTTGATCACTTCACGTGTTGAGATTCAAATGAATGTGATTCAATTGACATGTTGTTCATACATGTTGTTCAAATGACATGCTATTTTTTGTATGTATATGCATGGTATGTATGTGTGTGTGAAGCCTTAGAACAGGGGTGTCAAACTCATTTTCACCGAGGGCCACATCAGCATAATGTCTGTCCTCAAAGGGTCGGTTGTAACTTATAAATGTAACTACATGTACAGTTAAAATGTAATGCAAAATAAGTAAGTGTAACTACTCTTTACTGTTAAACAACTGTGAGACACCTTCATGCAGCATTCGTAATCACTGTCCCTGGTCCTGAAATGGCCAGGTGTCTCACACAACTCATTATTTATCATAACTCAATCAAGTGACCATTGCAGTTGCGTAGAAAACCTATGTTTGCTTGTTGCATAAATCTTTTAAAAGAAAACTTTTTACATTTTGTCAGCTTTTGAAAACACTCCATTTAGTGTGTAACTCCATTAGTGAGGGATTAAACTGCCCAAGTTAATGACGATAATGACGATAATAAATAAAACTGTGGGAACACTGACTTGGCTATCGTAGTCAAATGGGTCGTAGTAAACGTAGTTTTTAGTCAAGGCACATTTTTAATTTATATTTTGGTATTTATTTTAGACACTTACTTGTTTATTACTACTAGTGTTATTTAATTATTTTTTATCATCATTGCTATTACTTATTTACTTTTATTGTTGTTGTTTTTTGTTATTCTATTTCATTTATCTACTTTTGTTTGTTTGTACGAAGTACAAAGTATCATTTCTGTACTAGTTTTATATTGTGGTAAATGAGATATGTAGTAATAATAATATCTATTTTTACTTTTATTTTCTGCTGGGCTATTTGAAGAAAACACAAAATGCATGTAATGTTTCTTCTACATGTGAAGACTTGACCTATTGTCCAATAATAATTGCGATATAAAAAAAAAGATATGAACATTACAGTAATTTGTGATACTTCCTGAAAAGAAGCAATTAGTTACGTTACTTAAACAGTAAATAAATTATTTTTCAGACACAGTAATTAGAAATCATTTACATACAAAATTGTAAAATAATTAGTAATTAGTTACTTTTAAAAAGTAATTTACCCACCACTGACCACACTTGCGTTCATGAAGGAGCCGTCAGATTACTGAAGCTACAGGTCACGTCACCTCCTGCTGGTCCAACATCTGCTGCGCTGAATTAAACGCAACATTATTTAGATGGATTGACAGGATTATGGGATGCATTTTGTGGTTGTAAACAGCTGGCAGAGTTAGGATTTGGGTTTGACGCCAAAAGGTCACATGTTCGAATCCCGGACCTGTCCGTACCACTGCTGAAGAGTCGGTTAATTACAAACATATTTAAATTTCGCCAAATTGGTAATAAGAAGATAAATGGTTTTATTTTAAAAGAAAAAAAGACGTAAAGAAAGACAAGAAAAAAAATGTTGTTTCTGCCTTCCATTTGTCTTTTTTTTACTTCCTGCCTTCCCTCCTTCCATCTTACCTTATTGCCTTTCTTGTTTCTTCTCTCCTTTCCTTTCTTCCATTTTTCCTTCTTCCTTACTTTGTGCCTGTATCTTCCTTAATTTCTTGCCTTACTTTCTTCCTTCATTCTTGCCTTTCTTCCTTCTTTCCATCCTTTCTTACTTTTTACCTTTTATACTTCATGCCTTTCTTTTTGCCTTCGTTCCAGCCTTCCTTGCTTCCTACATGTTTGCCTTCCATATTCTTTCCTATCTTCCTTTCTTCCTCCGTTGCCTTTTTGCATTTCTTATTATTTCATAACTTCATCTTTTCCTTCTTTTCTTTCTTCCTGCCTTCATTTTTACTTTTTCCCTACCATTTTTGCCTACCTTTCGTCCTTCCTGTCTTTCTATCTTTCTTTCTTTCTTTCCTTCCTGGCCTCCTTTCATTCAACTTATGACTATATATGATGAAGATTAGACCACTTCCATCCAGCTCTGTCTCTGTAGGAGGCATTGTGTGATTAGCAGAGCGAAGGGAGAATGGCATGAACACTGTGCCCTTTACCCACCCCTTTAATCTGCCAGTGTTCCCACAGCTGGCACAGCAAAAGCTGGGTAAAGGGTGTGTAATAAAGATGTGCGTTGTTCACAGGAACCTGCCTGGCGTGTGCTTTATGTGTCCCTCAGGTGATTCCAGTGAAGGTCCCAGTGCACACGGACGCACTTATCGCTGTTCTCACGCTTTTAACTAATCGCTTTACAGCAAGTATGGATTACAGAAAGCACGGATACACGTATTTGCAGATGTTTTAATTAACTAATTATTTAAACTATGTAATTTGGAGAACATACAGACGTGGACAAAATTGTTGGTACCCTTGAAATTTTTCCACAAAATCAAGTATTTCTCACAGAAAAGTGTCACATTAACACTTGTTTTGCTATATACATGTTTATTCCATTTGTGTGTATTGGAACAAAACAAAAAAGGAGGAAAAAAACTGCAAATTTAACATAATGGCACACAAAACTCCAAAAATGGCCTGGACAAAATTGTTGGCACCCTTTGAAAATTGTGGATAAATAACATTGTTTCAAGCATGTGATGCTCCTTTAAACTCTTCTGGGGCAAGTAACAGGTGTGGGCAATATAAAAATCACACCTGAAAGCAGATTAAAAGGAGAGAAATTGACTTAGTCTTTGCATTGTGTGTCTGTGTGTGCTACCCTAAGCATGGACAACAGAAAGAGGAGAACAGAATTATCTGAGGACTTGAGAACCAGCGTTGTGGAAAAACATTAGCAGTCTGAAGGTTACAAGTCCATCTCCAGAAATTTAGATTTGCCTTTGTCCACAGTGCGCAACATTATCAAGATGTTTGCAACCCATGGCACTGTAGCTAATCTCCCTGGCCGTAGTCGGAAGAGAAAAATTGATAAAAGGTTGCAACGCAGGATAGTCCGGATAGTGGATAAACAGCCCCAAACATCTTCCAAAAACTTTCAAGCTGTCGTGCAGGCTCAGGGTGCATCAATGTCAGCGCCAACTATCCGTCAACATTTAAATGAAATGAAGCACTACGGCAGGAGACCCAGGAGGACCCCACTTCTGACAAAGAGACATAAGAAAGCAGTTTGCCAAAATGCACTTGAGTAAGCCAAAATCCTTCTGGGAAAACGTCTTGTGGACAGATGAGACCAAGATGGAGCTCTTTAGTAAAGCACATCATACTACTGTTTACCAAAAGCGGAAAGAAAAGAACACAGTACCTACAGTGAAATATTGTGGAGGTTCTAAGATGTTTTGGGGTTGTTTTGCTGCCTCTGGGACTGGGTGTCTTGACTGTGTGCAAGGTATCATGAAATCTGGGGATTACCAAAAGATTTTGGGTGGTAATGTAGGGCCCAGTGTCAGAAAGCTGGGTTTGCGTCTGAGATCTTGGGTCTTCCAGCAAGACAATGACCCCAAACATACTTCAAAAAGCACCCAGAAATGGATGGCAACAAAGCGCTGGACAGTTCTGAAGTGGCCAGCAATGAGTCCAGATCTAAATCCCATTGAACACCTGTGGAAAGATCTTAAAATTGCTGTTGGGAAAAGGCACCCTTCCAATACGAAAGACTTGGAGCAGTTTGCAAAGGAAGAGTGGTCCAAAATTCCTCGTGAGAGGTGTATGAAGCTTATTGAGGCTTACAGGAAGCGACTGATTTCAGTTATTATTTCCAAAGGGTGTGCAACCAAATATTAATTTAAGGGTGCCAACAATTTTGTCCAGGCCATTTTTGGAGTTTTGTGTGCCATTATGTTAAATTTGCTGTTTTTTTCCCTCCTTTTTTGTTTTGTTCCAATACACACAAATGGAATAAACATGTATATCAGAATCAGAATCAAGTTTATTGCCAGGTTCTGTGGATACAGAGCTAGGAATTTGTCTTGGTGTCAACCACCGAGGCAGCCATCTGCGGCGCCAACGTAGTCTTCCTTGCCGGATATAGCAAAACAAGTGTTAATGTGACACTTTTCTGTGAGAAATACTTGATTTTGTGGAAAATTTTCAGGGGTACCAACAATTTTGGTCCACGTCTGTATCAGGAATAGACACCACCAGCCAATTCTTCTAAACTTTATTTGGTCCCCTGTTCGTCATTATTATTATTGAGGAACACAAATATATCGGTAAGGGTAACTGGGTAAACTTTCTAGTTTCTGGTTTACATTAAGCCACAAAAGAGTGTTTGACACACACTGTAAGGTATAGACTCTAAAATGTATATAGGAAGAAGCATGAATAGGAATTGTGTCAATTCTTGGGTTTATATTTGGTTGAGTAGTGGGAGAAGGGGCTTGTTCATTGCTAATTTATAGATAATGGGATTCCTTTGGTCAGTTTAAACCTACTATTATGTTCGAACCCAATTTCAAAGATTAAAAATATTTTTTATATACTTAAAATTATTTTTTTTTTCACTTTGAAACTACTTCTCTTTGGCTTATTTGGTGTAATTATCATATAAAAATTACAACGTTTCAGTTTAGGTTACAAAGACACTGTTCAGGTCAAAGTGACACATGTTAGTAGTAAAAAAAAAAAAATAATTCAACTTTTTTTACTTTGAAACTCCCCTGCTTGTCTTAGTTAGTGTAATCTACATATAAGCAACAATGGTTCGGCTTACATATTTGTTTATGTTACACTGATGTTGGTTCTTTGAACAAAGAGATGCAATACACTGCTGTCTCAGACTCCCTCTTTCTCTCTCTCTCTCTCTCTCTCTCTCTCACACACACACACACACACACACACACACACAGTTTTTGGGGGAACTTTTTTGTTTCTGACACTTATATGCATAATAAAGGCACCGGGTCAAATTGACCCGCGGACATTATTGATGTTCCTCAGAAACTAAGATAACAGGAGGGTTATATTAATTAATTAGGTGTTTCCTAATTAGAGGAAGTGAAATCAATACCAAAAAATTGAGTGAGCTTGTCAATATGGCCAGATGGTGCCATTTATTTCACTTTGTTTGTTAAGCGTTTTTAGTTCTTACAAAGCTAAATGTAGCTTTCTTGGCCAATCAATCACAGAGCTACACACACTTTCACGCTCTCACTCAAATCTATAAATCTCCAGACTCTGGTTATTCTGAACACGTTCCTGGGAGAAAACCAGAGACCTGGAGGAAACCCACGCCAGTGTTAATTTCGTTGACAAATATTACGACATTGTCTTCATCCACGACACTTTTTCCCTGACGAAAACGAAACGAGAACTATATAAAAACTCCCGGTCAGGGACAAAAACTAAATTTTATAGCACCTATATTTCGTTGACTAAATCTATACTGTAATTTAGTCGACTAAAATGCTGCGGTATTTAGTCGACTAAAATTAGACTAAAACTAAAAAAAAATTTAAGATGACTAATTTGGAACTAAAACAAAACTGAGTTTCGGTCAAAAGACTATGACTAAAACGAAATTGAAACTCGTTGTCAAAATTAACACTGATCCACGCCAGCACTGGGAGAAACTTCAATCTTCAAGCTCGAGTACAGAAGATACACTCCATTTTTTATTCTAAAAGTTCAGGCAAAGTGACTCCTTTACCAGATCCCTAAACTCCCCATCCATCCTTTACGTCTCCAAGGTGACCTCGTCTTTAGCCGGGTGCTGTGGGATGTGAAGACTCACTGTGGTGCTCTTCAAGGCCACTGCAATTGCTCCCCGTCACCATCCACTAACAGCCCTGCCATGGCCCAGAGGAGCACCGTCACCCAGATTCAGGATGATGGATGAAATCTACAAGGAGAGTGTCAGAGCATCCTCGAGAAGAGAGGGAGGCGAGGATTAAAGGAGGAGGAGATGAGGAAAACAAAGCCTGGGAGGATTGGATGAAGGAGTGAAGAAGGACCGCAAAACAAAGGAGACGTTTAATATCGTCATCCTCATCCTGGATTTCTGTTCCCCGTAGGTCTTTGAGATTCAAGCCGTCTGCTGTCATTTGTCGTCTTCTCTATACGTGCTCCTCGTTTACTTCCTGTAATGCTGTAGGCGTCTCCCAGATCTGAAAGCCTCCATAAATCACTCACAGCTAAGAGAGGAAGAGCGGCCTGTCTGCGGCCAGACAGCTGAATCATGGCAGGTCCGTGAGAAGATCCAGACAGTCAGGTGTTTCCAGCTCCAGGTGGATCTGCTGGAAAAGCTGGAAGGGACTGAAGAAAGATGGAGAGATGGCAGCTGGAGGAATGGGATGACGTGACTGGAGCTTTCAGCGGAGTCACGTAGAAGATGGAGCGCCACTTTGATGTTGTGGCTTTAAGCTATATCTAAAGAGTTTAAAGATCAGGCAGGAGTCCAAGCGCGAGATGTTCACGCAAACTTTTATTCTGCCGCAGTCATCAGAAAGAACAGAGAAGCGGGAGAGAGAAGCACCTCTGTGCCCTACTTAAAAAAGAGATGACGAGACGGGATAAGCAGAATCTGCGAGAACACACACACACACACACACACACACACACACACGCAGAGGCCCAGCTGCATTAGCACCTACATAAATGGCACACACACATTGATCATATAAGCGAGACCACCGGCAGTGTATAAGTTAAATGTAGTATATACCTTTTCAGGTCAGTGTAATTTAATATGCTAATTACTTTGTAGGCCAAGATGGATGGCGAGAGGGAGAGAGGGAGGGAGGGAGGGAGGGAGGGATGGATGGATGGATGGATGGATGGATGGATGGATGGATGATGGATGGATGGATGGATAGATAGATAGATAGATAGATAGATAGATAGATAGATAGAATAGATAGAGATAGATAGATAGATATAGATAGATAGATAGATAGATAGATAGATAGATAGATGGATGTGTGAACGTATGGTAGATAATTAGATGGATGGATAGAATGAGAAAAATAGAGTGTGGAATGCATACAGTAAATAGATGGATAGAGTGAATGAGACAAAACTTTAGAAAACAACAATTAATATACAGTATAGCTAGTTGGATTTATAAATGGATGATGATGGATGGATGAATGGATAGATGGACGGTTGGTTGGATGAATGAATAAATCAGTCCTGACGGATGGATGGATTGATGTATGGATGGATAGATAAATATGTGTACGACACACACACACACACGCACACATACGCACAGATACGTTGCTCTGTGATTGGTTGGCCACCAATCCAGGGCGTGTCCGACTTCAGGCCCGTTGCTCCAGATCCACCTGACCCAGAAATGGAGAAAGGGGTAGACTATTTTGGATTATACATACATCAAGTAGCACAAAGTATAGAAAAGTATTGCTATTTAAAAGTGTTCTGTGTTTTATGTGACAGCAATGCAATTTCAGGAGCAATAAAGCAAAGCTTCGACCTCAAGACAAAATCTTTAAGTGCCACTTAAAATAAAGACACGGGTTTTATATGCACAAGCTTTGTCCTTAGAAGGCCATTCCGATAAAGAAAGGAGGCATTCGTATGTGCAAACTGACGTGCGAGAAAAAAAAGCTGACTCAGCAATTCCCACCGCATTATTTCCTTCCTGGAGAAGCAGGAACTGCAGGAAATAAGATTTCTGACTGCAGCAGATAGCATTGCGCATACAAACAAGCCTGTTACCTGATTTAACCACTTTTGATAGGGATAAACATCATTCTATTTCTCTGCCTGTTTGTACTTGAGTAAATGGACATGTGGTGTAAATGAGGTACTTTTTAATCCACTACATTTGAATGGACACTTACCGTTACTTGTAACATCGTGCTCAATAAGTCGGCATCTTTTTCTTGCGCGGACGAGGTGATATCGCCATCTGCAGGATGCTGAAGGTTCTGGATGCTATTCATTAGCTAAATCACGTGAACACGAATCAGCGGTGGCACTTTTTTGCACATTTGAGTTTGACTTAGACTGACTTTTTGCTCTTTTCTAAATCTATTTCTGCGATTTTGAAACAATAATTGGTTACATTTCAATTTTATATTGGGAAATAAAGCCTAATTCCATACCAGTAAAAAATTTATATAGTTTTAAATTGAATACTTTATGACTTTTACTCAAGTCTTCTTGGAATTGGTGACTTCAAACATTTTTTTTTACAATACTTAAGTAAAAGTGTGATTTCTTTAGTAAAAATTACTCCGTTTCAAGTTACAAATGGAGTAATTTTTACTAAAGTAATTGCACTTTTACTCGAGTATTGTTTTCAGTTACTGTTTACACTTCTGATAAGCAGACAGAACACACACACAAAATCAAAACTGTGTAAAAAAATGATACTGTAAAATATAAATGTTACTTTTTTGCACGTTTCACTATCAAACTCAATTAGCACAAATTTGGAAAACCTAAATTCGAAATAAATGTCGATTGTGAAACAAAGTAGAAAAACAAACTTGTTTCAAAACCAATTGAAAGATTAATTTGACCAAGGAAGACGGAAATCTCGAGCTTCACACAGTTATGGCGAGAAAATGGCCCCTGAGAATTAGATTTTTTCTTAATAGTCGAGCAGCGAAGGTCTGATGGGAAGAGACGCGCGTTCGGCCTCATTCATGAAGGAAGTGTCAAGATGTTATGAAGTTGGTAATGGAACGGAGGAAGCATAAGAAAAATAAATGGAGGGTGAGAAGGAGGAGAGAGGCAAACTGCTGGAGCTCTGGAGCCGTGACGCGCTGATGTGAAGGCTGTTATTCGTTTGTGTCTGTATAGGGTCAGATTCATTAAATGCATTGAGGCATTAAGGTTACACAGCCAGGAAAATAAGATGTATTCTGCACACACACTCTCAATTCATCAGTGACGCAGGCAGAAGCATAATCCCATCCTGACAGATTTATCCCATAATATTCAGTCAAAGATCAGAGAGGAAAGAACATGTGGATGTCAGAAGACCAATTTAGGAAAATGTCACAGGTAAGCTGTGCGCGTGAGTGTGTGTGTGCGTGTGTGTGTGTGTGTGTGTGTGTGTGTGTGTGTGCGCGCAATAAAGGTAAAGTTCAGGTATAAAAAAAAACCTTACCAAAATTTAAACATCATTTTTATCATGATATAATTTTTTCCTTGATTTTTCCTATGATTTTGCCAAAATAATTGCCTAAAAGTCAATTTCCATTTAATTAATATAATTAATTAAGGTTTGACAAAAAGTATGGTTTGACAATCTATAAAAAAGTAATGCGGTTCATTATTTATTTTGACACACAGGAATAAACCTTTGTGTTTTGTACACACTGCATCTAACAAACATGGGATATGATTTAAAGTGATCTGATTGGCTGATGAATAAATCAAGAATTTGGATTGGTTCTGAAGGTCAAACAATAATAGACTGATATGTGACACGTGTATTAACCCAAATGTGTAATTTGCATAATTCCATAGTTCCATTATTTCCAGTACAACTATTTATGTCTAATATTGACACGCATCAACAGTAATGTGTACATGATTTAACATGATATTAATAACCAGACTCCATATAGACAAAAACCTGAAACAAAAAATACCTCTAACCTTTCTTCATACTAAAGAAAATTCAAAACACAACATAAATCTTGCACATTTCACACAATTTATCACACTGTAAAAGATGTTTTGACAATTTTATTAACTTATATTCATCCAGATATGTTTATCGAACACAAAAATGAGATTTCCATAATACATAATTCTGCATCTGTCGGGCGCATATTGCGTATTAATGATACTAACTGAAGAATAATGAATGATGGGTCTGAGTTTTGAACTGCTATCAGAATAAGAGCGACCTCTGCATCAGACAATTTAACATGATGAGTAAAATCTGCCGCTAAGAACATTTGTTTTGCAAGCAAAACATTTCTCTGAGTGAAATATTTTGACAGCACATGGATGTGTGTGTCACAGAACGTTTGGTCTGCAGTGTTAGAAGCCAGTGTCTTATCATGACACTTACAGTGTTTAAGTAGAAAACGCTACTCAGCAGGACACGAGCACCGTGTGTGTGTGTGTGTGTGTGTGTGTGTTAGCGTGTTCAG
>CM051497.1:26100566-26118066 GCA_028031935.1 Paedocypris micromegethes | reverse complement strand
ATATAATTATTAATAATATTAATAATTATTATTATCATTTACTTTTCTAAATCAATCTCAATTTACAAAAATAATAATAATTATGTCTAATAATTATTACATAATATATAGTATAAATTACACAATAACATAATTTTACAGTATGAATGATAAAACTGTATAATTATTTTATTAACTGATACTATATAATGTTTAATAATTGTTAAATTATTGTTAAATATACATGTAAAATATTTTAGTGCCATTATATAAAAATAAAACACAATTTATTGCTATTACAATTTTACTCTTTTAGATAAATACACTGTTTTATGTTTTTTTTTTATTTTAAGAAATACAGAATGCTGTTAAAGCTACACTCTTTATCTTTTTTTTTATCTCTTTTTTCTTTTTTATATTTGTACAAAGCTGCTGCACAAAGCATTTCACCGCATGTCAGTGTGTGTGTGTGACAAATACCATTTGAATTGATTTCTTGTGTGTGAACAGAACGATTTATCTAATATAAAAACATTTAATTACTTTACTATTATTCTTTATTTCATTGTGTTTTTCCAAATATACCTAACATTTTTCAAACATCTCATGTCATCGTCTCAAATAATGTCTCGTTGCACGATAAAGCTGTTGAGACGGATTTATTTAAAAAAAAAAAAACATACATCCGTCTACCGTTTACTGCATTGAATAATGGTAGAACTCCTACACAAGTCATCATACATCACATTCCTATGCATTTATGCACTGTAATTAGCTCTGTTTACAGCTTCCCCAGTGAAGGATTAAAGGGCATCACACGAAAAAGTACATTAAGTTGAAAAATCGATTGGTGTATAAGCGAAGATAACATGTTAAATGTATTAGGATTCTTTCCACATAATGGCAGCCTTGAATAATGCATGTTCCTTTATTTAGGCTGACAGATGTGCGGAATAACCAATGTCACACCTATAGAGCGCCATTAAATCCTCATGAAGATGCATATCAACTCAGATTTACAGTACACACATTATTCTCAGCTTAGTTTCTCTCTCTCTCTCTGACACACACACACACACACACACACACGTACACCCACACACACACACACACACACACACACACACCATTTCATTTTCTCCCGCTCCTGTTCTTTTTTTTCGCTCATTCAGTTTCAATCAATCTATCTATCCATACATCTATCCATTCTTCCATCCGTCCATCTGTCTGTCCATCCATTTATTTATGAGTTCTTTATGCATATTAATTAATCAGTGATCCTTATTCTGTAAAAAAATACTTTAAGTGACTTAATCTATCCACCCATCTATCCTTCTCTCACGTTTTCTTATTATCCCTCTATTCTTTCTTCTTTTCTCCCCCTCTCTCCTGCTTTCTCTCTCTCTCTCTCACCTCCCACCTCCACGTTTCCATGTCATGCTGCTAGACAGATTAATTCATAACGGTTCACATAATCATGTACACATATTTAATCTCAGTAGAAT
The DNA here is from genome assembly GCA_028031935.1 of Paedocypris micromegethes. Taxonomy (NCBI): domain Eukaryota; kingdom Metazoa; phylum Chordata; class Actinopteri; order Cypriniformes; genus Paedocypris; species Paedocypris micromegethes. Next base: position 26,116,582 of record CM051497.1, on the reverse strand, counting down.
TGTTTTATATGTCTCTGTTATGCTTGATGCCTCATTCGCTTAGTTAATTGGGTTTAATGTTAATGCAAAGCATTTTTTTTCTGTGACACTGAATTATTAAGCTTCATTCATAATTCATGAAGCGTAATAACCTCTGAATGCAGAATTGAATAATAACGGGGGGAATCGTTTCTTTCATTTTAACTTTGACTGGTGCCCGTTATAAAATAAAAAGACAATGTTAAAGGTAAAAATTGGACAGATCCATCCAGCCAAACACAATCACAGCAACTCTGGCCATTAAAGCGGAACACACCCTAGATTGGAAGCCAACCAATCACAGAGCAGCACACACACACACACACACACACACACACACACACACACACACACACATTCCCACTCTCACTCACACATTCAGAAATTTTTTCAGTTGCTGGTTCACCTCATCTCCTGCTTCATTCATCTGTTCTCTGCTTGCTATTATTTAAATATCTGTGGCTGTATTAGTCATCTTCTGCTTTTTTCTTCGCTCTTGTTTGATTTCATTGATGGACGATTTTTCTCTCGCTTCTTTCTGTCAGTGTAACAGCGTGTCTGATGCCATCTCTTCTGCACATACTGACAAGCCACCCTTCAGTTTCACTCTCCATTCACACTTTCAGTTCAAACTCACACACACACTTTGACCTACAGTACATGCGCGTAGACACACACACACACACACACACTGACCTTCAGCGTTGTGAGAGCCAGCCTATGGTTCCCACAACTGACCAACGAGTCCACTTCAACTACAAACCTACAGTATTTTTGCCGACGTCTACCACATTTGACACTCATATTGTACACACACACACACACCCACACACACACACACCACACACACACACACACACCCACACCTTCACGTTAGAGAACCAGTGTTAAAGTCCCCACAAGTGACCAACAGTCCCACTTCACGTGAAACCTAGTTTTTGAGGCCCCACTTTTACCTACATGTGCGAACACACACACACACACACCCCAACACCACACACGCACACCATCTGCTCCCCCACAAACAGACCTTCAACGTTGTGAGTACCAACCTAAGGTCCTCACATGTGACCAACGGTCCCACTTCACTATGAAACCTAGTTTTTGGGGCCCAACTTTGACCTACATGTGCGTACACACACACACACACATACACACACACACACACACACACACACACACACACAAATCCTGTCTTGTCCCACACACACACAGACTTTCAACGTTGTGAGGACCAATCTAAGGTCCCCACAAGTGACCAACGGTCGCACTTCACTATGAAACCTAGTTTTTGAGGCCCCACTTTGACCTGCATGCTTGCACACACACACACACACACACACACACACACACACACACACAAATCCCGTCTGGTCCCACACACATACGTACATTAAACGTTATGAGGACCAGCCAAAGGTCCCCACAACTGATCAATGTCCACTTTGTGCGCTAACTGTGAAAAGCGTCTTACAAATGCACTGAACTTGAACATTTACATCCTAGTGGGGTCTCCCCAATGACATACATATTTAACAAAACATTCCCTCTACAACCAGGACCACAACCATCAGAGATTGTAAAATCAATTCAAATTTAATATGTGTGCATCTACGTTTCTGAAAAAAAAAATCAATTTCAGTTTCTTTCCTTCAACTTCCTTCTTTCTTCTATCAAGGTCAAAGTTTCAAGCTTAAACTCCCACCAATTAAAGTTCACTCATCTGATCTTATGAATCTTTCAAATGAAACTGAATCGTTTTATTATTGATGGCTCTTCTGCGGATTTCTCAAACTCTTCTTGAATTATTAAGTGTGTACAATTTTAGTGCATTGTCACTGTTATTTTCACCAGCCCTTTAACTGTGGTGGTGAAATGTTCTTTGGATTGTACATTTTCAGATCTCAATATTTGGTTAAGATGCTAGCGAATGTAGGCTTCTTTTGCAGCTTTACGCCCTTTTAAGCTTTTCTTTTTGGTAAGTATGGAATTAAATAGTTTTTTTATTGACATACATTTCTTTCTCTTTCTCTCTCTCTCACACACACACACACACACACACACATAAAATAGCACGCTGGAGCGGCTTTATCTATTGATATTTTCAATACAAATCTCCGTCTACGAAACACTTTGTGGTAAAACACAATTTATATAACACCATCGTGCGGGAAGAAAAAAAAATGAATGAGTGTTTTCAGATGTCAGCAGCTAGTGTGTGCACTGAAAAGCAGCGAAGGCCAAAAAAACTCACGGAGAATGAAAATGTCTCTTTTTATTTACACCGAGATGCCCGGGCTCTTTCAAGGATGTTCTTTTGGCCCGGCGGCTTTTTAGAATTTATGCTGATGAGAGCAGCTCTGCAAAATGCCCATCTATTTCATGCTGGAACATATTCTCAAACACACCGATACTTCAGCCTAGAAATACATTTTCGGTTCTGAAGGCCAAAATGTAGATTTACAGTTATACTTCTCTTACAAATGACAGAAAAATGGTCATAAAGGGCCATAAAATGCAACCGGCCGAATGGATTATTCCATAACAGACCTATTTCTGACAAAATACAGGCTAGCCAAAAAAAATTGACCTGCTAAATTTAAACAATGCTAAATACTCAATGTGTGTTAATCTGAAGCTACAGTCACTAAATGGTGACAAAGGAATTGATAATGATTGCAGTTACTGTTATTGCATTATTAGTCGAATCGAAAATAATGGATAATAATTTTTACCAGTTTATGAGTTAAAACTTTTGAGTCGAGATGTAAAAGGAGGTAAAGTTTTTTTTTTTAATGCATTTTCTTCCTTTATATTTTCGTTTTAAAGTTGGGCACTTAATTTGAAACATTTTGCACTCACTTATTTTATAAAGTAGCCCTGCTTCTATGTCATAGAATGGGACATTCTTTTTGTTTGTTTTTTTTTGTTTTTACTATTAATTTATTTATTACCCTATCATCACTGTTTCTTTATTGTACCATCTTCCTATTGCTGCTGAAAGCGAAAGAAATTTCCCCTTAGTGGGATTAATAAAGTCATTAATTAATTCATTCATTCATTCATAACATTGTAAATACATGCTTCATTTGTTGTTAATAACAACAAATAGCCTAAATAAAAAGGTTTTTGATTTATACTGAATTAATTTCACAATCAAGTATTGATTATAAGCAGACTAACTATCTGTAAATATATACATTTACATTTTTGTTGAATACCCCTGATCTAGAGAAATAGCGTATGTGTGGACTATATGGTGCGTTTATTATTCTAAAAATGTCGATGGCCTATAATCTTATCATATTTAATCAATAAATCTTATATTCTGGTTCACCTTTCACAGTAGTCCTGTAATCACGGTAGACTGTAAATAAACATTTTTCCATTCGAATCTTCCTTTTTCTACTTGTGAGCGATTGTTCCAAAGCTCTTTTGAGAGTGAATTGTCCTGACTGAAATCAAATGTGTGTTGAACTCAATTAAATCTCTTTACGTCCATTGACTCACACACTTTGGATTGGTGTGATGTGAGCGCTGTGGTCTTTCACCGCCGACTCTGATTGCTCCTCAGAGGTAAGTATAATTTTATAGATTGCGAGGACCTACAGGTGAGAGAACACACTCTCGGCCTCCATCTCGTGATTATGTAGCCAAGAGGCCGACAATTTTGTTCGGCAGCAGTGGTGAGTGTGTGATTACAGACCCAGGAACCTGTCGAGAAGCTTCAACACAAGAGCCACTGAGCAGGGAAACATGGGATTTGATTCTCCAATCTAGCACACAAAGATGAAGCTATATTCTTGACAAATTCTACACTGCAAATTAAATTGGACCCAAAAAAAAGCCCCGGGAATTAAATTGCTCGGGCGCCGTTACAGTAACTGACAACGGATTTGGTAACAATTTCACATTTAATCACAGGAAATTGAAAAATGAATCTGAATGAGATTACTGTACAAATTAAATGGCGCTTTTATAGATTTTTGTCATAAATAACAAAACTATATGTTGTGGTATGTATTTTTGTAGTGTATTTATTTTCATGCGTATATTTTTTATATTTATTGCCATTTGTGTATTCTTGTGTTTGTGAACATGTAAATTTTCCACTCGTGGGACAAATAAATGTTCTATCTATTCTATCTATCTATCTATCTAATCTATCTATCTATCTATCTATCTATCTACTATCTATCTATCTATCTATCTATCTATCTATCTATCATCATCATCTATCCATCCATTCCATCCATCCATCCATCCATCCATCCATCCATCCAACTATGTAGTAGTGCAGGTGAGTGAGAGTTGGGTTCTCAGTATTTAAAATCTTCAATAATAAAACCCACACACACCACACACTCACACACACACACGCACACACACACACACACCACACACACACACACACACACACACACACAAACATGTGCGTGCACGCACACACATTCAAAAAATAAGAATATATTTAAAAATTGGAAAATATTAGAATTTGTATTTGAATTATATGAATCTTATATGAATATTAATGTATGAAGGTAAGACACAAATAATGAGAGCATTTAATGGCCCGTGGGCCGGCAATTCAAGGCCCCTGTTTTGGATGTTTTTAATGTTAAAAGTGAGTTTCTTTCCGCTTGTCTTCACTCCAAACACTTCTCTTTCTTCGCATGCACGCAAGCTCCAAAAGTGATTCCGTTTCTGCAGATATGACGATTAATAAACATCCACACCACGCCGACAGAGGCTTCCCAGAGGACTCTTAATCTGTTTCCTGTCGCAGCGCCGACAGCTTGGGTTGTCAGACAGAAAATTGGAAAAGCTTGTGTTTGCATGGTTGCAGGAACACCACACAAAGGCTTTCCACGGCATTTATCAGCGTGACAGCTCTGCAAACTCACGTCCTCTCCTTCTCTTTCTACTCCTCTTACCCATCAGCGGCCTTTCTCCCACAGCACTGTCACTTCCACTGAAACTTCTCTTCAGATTCGCTCCCCTCTCCTTTCGCTCCTGTCATTCATGCCCGTGCGGGGTCTTATCTCGCGCTGTCTTTCTCTCAGACTCACTTACACGTGTCATTCCTGCGGCCGCTCACTGTTACTCGTCGTGTTGCTTGTCTGGATTCAGCAGTTTACACCGTCCTGCTGTTTCTAGGATCGCAGAGCTAACTTTTAAGCTCACTCAAACTTCCGTTGAATGCTTTTATTTTTGAGCTGTTGCACAAACGTAAGTGTACTGTAGGAGTATTTTCATTGCACGTTGCACGAGTATTTTATTAAAAGCAGTATCATGTTTACACATTTATGTATTGCATAAATACATTTGAATTTAATGTGGAAAAAATGTGAAATGCATATTATTACAGTTTTTCTCAAATGCTAAAACACATTTCACAAATGATCCCTGCATGTTACCCAATGTCTAAACACAACACTCGCTTCTAAAGCTACATAAACACAACTACACCTTCTCACTTCAAAACTCAAACCTTCGTATCAAAAGAGCAGCTCGAAGCTTTAAAAATGTAAACACAATTCACATCATTGCACACTACAGCAAAACAACTGAAAACACAATTCTCGGTTGGTGAGAAGATTCCTTGATTTCACAACCGCCAATGCATATTCATAGAAATTTTGCAGTAATGGAAAGTTAGAAATCTTAGATTTCTGCAGAGGATTAGGCATTTCGATTTTTTAGTTTGACATGAGGAGTATATATCTGTAGAAAATACTGCATGTACACTACTGTAACAACTCAAAAACAGAATTTATGCGCACAACAGTACTCTTGAAAACATGATCAGGGTGTGAAGTCCTTTTATTTACGTTATTCACACCACACACACACTGGGATGTCATCACTGGCCAGCTCCATTGCCATTAGAAGGTTCTCTCTAGTGTATGGTTGTCTGTCATAAACCTTCCATCTCCACAATGAGACGAACTCCACTATACGGTTCAGTAAAGGGGAGTAGGGTGGCAGACAGACGTTTAAAAAGTGGTTACTGTTGGTGGTGAACCACTCTGACTTTGTTTGTTCTGATAACATAAATGCGAGTTGTGGTCCAGTGGTAGGAGACATGGACTCGTGTCCGAAAGGTTGCAGGTTCGAATCCCCTCGAAGCTGGTTATGCAACCAAGTGCTTGTTCCACTTTGGGCAAAATGCTCAAATGCTTCCCCCCCAGGCTACCCTCTGGGTTCAGTATGCTGGTGAATTGCCCTCTGATTGCCCCCCATGGCCAGGAACCTCAGTGACGGTTAGGGAGGTTACAGCCTCTTTGCCTTTGTTTCGTTGAAGCCAGGAAGAGGTCTGGCGTGAAATGTGAAAGTGTACAGGTGTTCAGAACAACAGTCAATCAGGTAGTAATTTCTAGTATAGAAGTAACGTTGACCACTGAGCCCACTAACTGTACTGTGAATATGGATGTATACTTACTTGTGTTGCGCAGAGTTGCGCTCAAAGGGAACCCTTAGACCTGTTTCATCCGCATCTTTTGGCGCCGGAGAACTCTGTCTATTGACATCATCAATGCTCTCAACATTGACATTACGTATCGGCAATTACTTTGCTTTGTCTCTGATCTGCCGGAGTCTGATGAGGTTGTTCTCATGAAACTATATCCACAACAAGGGTTTCTTGTGCCGCTGTAAATATGGCAACCCTCCCACCTCTAATATGGCATTCTTTCAACTACAGTGACAACTGATTTGAAACCAATAGACTACTTTCACAGGCTTGCAAAACTGTATTGTGACAAACAAAGCAATAGAGTACCATACATGTAGTGTTGTCTGAATACCCTGATAATGGTGGCCACAGTGAACCTACTCAGGTTCAACCATTGTCATGCCATGGACAACGACATGGTCAATGTTGCTCGCATCTCGTCTATAATGGCGGTGTGAGGTTGTCTTGCTCTTCCTCTTGGACCTTCTCCTCTTGTTGGCCTCCTTCTGTTCCTCATTGGCCTGCATCTCTTCTTCCATGACCAGCTCTTCTCTTTCCTGTGACTCGAATTTCTCTTCCCCTGATTCTGCCTTCATTCATTGTGTTTGTTTGGAATCTTCAGCAAACTTTGCACTCTGAACTTGCTTTTATACATGTAGTCACAGCATTAGCAACAAGTGTCTTCAATTTTGAGTTGTTGTTGTAGTGAATGACGCCAGGTGTGTTCATTGTGTTCAAATATTGCTGACTGTGTCAAGCATTTTGCATCACATGAGCTTTCATTTGAGAATATGAGCAGAGTTATTTTGCAACTTGTGTTTTAGCAAGGACAAGTGTGTTTAGAGTTATGAGAACAGACATTGTGTTTTGTGAATTGTGTCTTCATGTGAAATGTGTTTATGGTATTGGAGAATGATGGTTAGATTTGGTAAATGTGTTTAGATGACTGGTGATTTGGTTTAGGGGATTGGCTTTTGTGTTTTAGCATTTGAGAAAACTGTAATACAGTTAATTTTTAACCCTTTGTCAAAAACAATATGTCTATTAATTAATATTAATCAGTTATATACAATATGTTTTATTATATATATATATATATATATATATATACATGTAATAATATAATATTAGTAAATTAATTGTGCTTGATTCTATAATAAATAGTTCAAGTGACTGGGATAACATCTATCTATCTATCTATCTATCTATCTATCTATCTATCTATCTATCTATCTATCTATCTATCTATCTATCTATCTATCTATCTATCTATCTATCTATCTATCTATCATTTCCAAGAAGACTTGCGTAAAAGTCATAAAGTATCAAATTTTAAAAGAACGTAAATACTTTTTTCGTATTTATTTTTTCGAATTTAGGCTGAAGAAACAGCAATAATTATGAAAAACAAGATACTTTTTATTCATGAGGTTTTATTCACTAATATAGAAATGAAATTTAACACCTGAATGTTTCAAAATGGCAGAACAAAATAGAATGTCTCAATGTAATCCCAATGTAAAAGTGTCCATTCAAATGTAGTGGAGTAAAGAGTACATATACTAAATAAAAATGTAACCAAGTAGGGAGTAACAATTGTTTATATGTTGATGCTCTGTAAAAGTACAAAGTAGAAAAAAATACTTATGTAAAGGAATATTAACTAAAGTCCATTTACTCAAGTACTTTACACCACTGCCAGGTTTTTCTGTAATTTGTTTCCTGTATCTGTTCTGAATTTAACCCTTGGCTGTTGTCTGTTAATTGATCGTCTTCTGCCTTCCTCAACATTCTGTCTGTTTCGATATTGCCGTTCCGATTTCCATGTGCCCTGAATCCGCGTTCCATTAATCTAATTTGCATATGGATCAGCTATTCATTAAATCGTCAGTCATAAATCAGTTCAGAATAAAATATAGTGTGTTCTGCTCTTAAGGCATTTGAAAGTGTATCATATTTTAACAGACAATTTCAGCACAAGTGTTTCTCTTGACATTTAGCTATGATTTAGTTTCCTTTATAAAAGAAAGAAGACATTGTCTGGATTTACGTACGAACATGTGTTATCTTACATATTAGGATAAAATCAAACTCTAGACTCTAGCAATGAATTAGTCCCTAAATTTTAGTGATGTATTACCACATTGTACATATAACTTATACCCAGTAAAAATACATGTGAAAAATGTTTTGAGTAAAAGTAAAAAGTATAATGTTTGTCTCAATTACGTTATATAATGTCTGATGAATCCACAACTGCAAAAACATACAACACTGTTTCTTTACTACAACACTATTTGACAATGTTTTTTTAATCAAAGCTCACAAAACCCTGGAATTGTATCACTGCAGCTAAAATGGGAGGAACTACATTTAAATGGTCACACAAGGTCCAATGTCCTACCACGAGTAATATGTATGCTATGATGTGATGAATAATGAATGTGATGAATAAAAATGTGGAAATCAAAAGGGTGAAGCTGATAACTGCCTGACAACTGGCAGATTTGGGTGTAATGAGGATCAGTAGCAGAAGGTTGACTGAAAAAAGCAACTTTTGGCTGCTCTACCTGTATGGCTTTGGGTTCACAATTGACAAATTGGTTTGTAATGACTATGGTCAGGATTGAAGCTTGGAACAGCCTGTAGCTCTCTCACTCTCTCCTCTTATCTCCAGCCCTCCATCCTTGTTATGAGCGCCCTCGCTGATTTGGTTCAGAGCAGCGAGTCGGATTCCCTCGTGATTCACAGCCTAAGCAGAACACAGTTTGACTCCTGCTGATAATGGAGATGCTGATTAAAGGACATGGAGCTGGACTCGACTGAGTACAAGTGTCATTCCTGCACTAGTGCTGTATTACAGGAGGAAGGCAGATGGGTGGAATGTCCCAGAAGAGAGCACAGACATCCATCTGCTCCCTGGAGAGATATGCTGGCCCCACAATGCAAATATTGGCCGGATACATGTATTTGTGAGGTCTGTCAAGTACCTTAAACGGCATTTTCACATCATATATTGATGATGCAATAATATTTTTGAGCATTTTAAAAATATATATATAATTTACAACTTGCGCAGTAAATTAAAAAAACGCCCAATTACACGTTAATTACACCCAAACAGGTGCATGCCACACACACACACACACACACACACACACACACACACACACACACACACACACACACTAGACTTACTAGAATTTTGGTTACTTTGTACTTGTACACAGTATCAAAAATACAAGCAATTTTACTCTTTACTTGAAGACATTTGTGATTGAGTATCTGTACTCTTTACTCCGCTACATTTGAATGACACTTACAGTTACTCGTTACATTGTGATTGTAACAATTGTTGAATTTCTTGGGCGGACGAGGTGATATCGCCATCTGCAGGATGCTGAAGGTACTGGATGTTATTTATTAGCTAAATCACATGAATGTGAATTAACAGATTTTTTTTACATGTGAGTTTGACTGAAACTGAGTTTTTGTTCTTAATTTTCTATTTTGCTCTGCCATTTTTAAACATAGAGGTTTTCAATTGCATTGCTGTATATTTTTTTTGTACAGGCGCGTGTTCGGACAGCTCACACAGCGGCGCAGGACCCCGCACTCTGAACATGGCGGCTGTCACACGCCTGTGTTGTGTCCTCAGGTTACCGTTTGAAGGTGAGAATAATTCCACCAACCGTTTACTTTTTGCGAATTTTAAGTCAAAGTGTTAAAATCTTCACGTCAAATGTATGTTGCGTGGGCGGTTGTGGTTTATACCATAGCTAAACATAACAGACACCCTGCATTGCGCGCGCGCGTATGTTTGTGTGCACGTACAGTAATAATAAAGATGCAACATTCACTGTAATGTTTATGCCTATTTTTCCTGCATATTTATACGCACAACGCTTTTCGGTATTTTTGTCACTTATATCATTGCATCATGTTGTTTCCCGATAAATCAATGAGACTTCTGTGTGTTATTGTGAGTGCAAATTGCGCATATAATTATGTTTACCCTTCATTTACTTTGTTAATTGTCTTTTTTACAATATAAAACTTGATTAGGTTGAGCAAAAATGTTCTGTTTGTCTAAATCACCCGTTTCTGAAGTTGTATACATACATACAGACACATGCATACACGTGTGTAAATATTCTTCGAATTAAATCATTATAAATATTTCGTTGATGTCTCATACACCCTTACGTTCAGTTAAGCTTTTCATTTATTTTAAACATTGTCTGTAAAGCCATACTTTAAAAGTGGATTCTCCCAAATGGATAATGGATTTAACAAAACGACTATTTAACAGTGATTTCTCAAATGTCATGCTTGTCAACAGGTGTTGGAACATTCAGAGCACTAGGGGGCGCTACTCACCTTTCCCACCTGGCCGGACACACTCCCATCCGACATGCCCCCATCACGGCTGCCCTGCAGCAGATCCGATGCTCAAGCTTTTTCAACAAATGTAAGCAAATCAATTTTGGGCTTTAAGTGGCAACGTTATAAGAGAACGTTTACTGTGATTATGAGTCAGATGACCGGCACCCACACATGCCCACTGCTCCGGGTTTATGTGTGTAACGTCACTGGATGGTTCAAAGCAAAGCGAAGCATAATTTTGATACTGCCCCTAGTGGCCATTCTGACGCGCTCACTTTAAGTTGTGAACTAGTGGCTCGAGTTAGACCTCTGACCAAAAAAGCAGGTTTGACTCCTGAGCGGGTAGGTACCACATCTTAAATGTCTTTAAGATGTAAAAAATATCTTAAGGCTACTTATTGCTGTTTGTGTGTGTGTTTGCACTTCACTCTTTAGTGGAGCTCTGGTGTTTGGAACACCGTATCATGGGTTCGAATACCTGGGAAAGCAGGAAATTGTGGATTTGTAAAAAAAATAAATTAATAAAATTGTACTGATTGTCGCTTTGGATAAAAGCGTCTAATAAATGAGTGTAAAGTAGAACCCCTGCTTTTTTTTCCACTTTCCTTTAGTTCGTCACTTTTAATTTTAGAGTTAATTTTTCTCTGCTTTCTTGAGTTCTATAGTACTGTGTATTGAGAATACATTACATTTTGTTGATGTAGTATTTGAAGCAGTCTTTTCTTAAATTTACTGAATTAATGCCAATAAAATCTAAAAAACATCAAATGTAAAAGAAAATTCAATTCTTTTTCTATTGAAAATTGACCTTTTCTATCTATCCATCATTCATACATGTATTAATTCCTATATATAGACCTTATTTATTTTTTAATTAAAATTTGATTGTGCATGTTTTTTTTTATCTATATATAACATTTTTGTGGTTCATTTTATTTGATCTTTGTTTCTTTGTACTGGCTTGTTCATCAAAAATGTCTTTTCCGTTACTGGAAGCGATTTGGATTTGACAGCACGTGTTTTAGGTTGGATTAATAAAAAATTATGTTAAAAAATGTGTTTTAATCAAGTGACATCTTTGGTTATGTTTGTTTTGTGAATCGTTTAAACATAATTGTTGTTAATTAAAACTTCCTTTGAGTTAAGTTGCTGGAATTTAACAGTAACAGTTACACAAGTAACTACATTAACAAGATCTTCATGTATCACGTCTCCTCACTATTTTAATATTTAAAACATAAACATGCTTTAGGAGTGAATACAAATATAACCATTGTGACACAAAACCTGGCAAACAAATATGCCTTCGTGTGGTTTAGACGCTGCGTGTTCAGGTAGTTATGTAGTCACAAACAATTATGCTATTTTTTTTAAGTTGCATTTGTGGGAATCGGATGCTTCATTTGCCCTGGCGGCCTTTCAGCCCAGTATTATCAAGTACTAATTAAATCAGAACATCAAACAACTCCCAGCACACAAACACACACACACACACACACGAAATTCCATTCTTGTTTTGTACAACCAACAGCTGAATTAACAAGCTCTTTTGGTCACATCTTTAATTAACTATCAATTGTAGTCCACTATTGAACAGTTTTCTCACAGCACTCTTTATGTGCACGCGTGTTTGAGTGACAGTCCTATTGTGTGTGTGTGTGTGTTTCACTGGCCTGTCATTTCTCTGTAGTGACGGCGGAGGAGCTTTGGCGAGGAGTGTTGGCGGAGACTGGCGCCGGTGGCAGAAAGGGCCGCGGGAAGAGAACGAAGCGCAGAGTGAAGAGAGATCTCAACCGAGGACAGAACCTTGGAGAAGGTATTTCTTATTACACACACAGTTCTTCTTAAGGAAGCAGTTTTTTTTCCCTGAGCCATTCATGCTCTGAACACTCGAATGGCAATTTAAACACCTTAATAAATACATATAGCTGCACTGACTCTTTCTAACCTGTTCAGTGTGTATATTTTACCGTTATCTTATCTTTCTTTTTGTAACCCTGTAATTAAGCTTGGTTTTTATGTATTTTTCATGTATTTAGAATTTGTCTTTTTAATAATGAATGAGCTTAAATGTTAAATACTAATTTACAATGTGTAGATTTCTGATACAATTTCACTGTATCCATTGAGGGTCTTGAAAAGTGGCAAATAAATTAAATGCATTGTTGTTGTTATTGTTGTTGTTATTATAATTATCCATTTGCCATCGATCCATCTGTTGTTATCCATCAATCCATCCATGCATGTTAATTCGTGCATAGATCAATCTATTTTTTCTTTTATATTAAACATGTTTTATCTCTTAGTGGCTCATTTAGATGAATCTTTATGTCAGAGTTGTTTAAAAGTCGCCTTGTTAATTTATAAACTCGTGTCTGCAGAGTGTAAATATCTTTATACGGCTTGTCTACTGTACCTTAAGAGTACAGTAATCATTAGAGCCGAAGACACTCTTTAAAAGATCCTGCTTTTATGACACACCAGAACAGCCTGGACAAGTTAAGCTTGACACTTGACAAACGGCTATAAAGCTGAAATCATTAGCTGTCCATTACACTCAGTCACATCTGTGGAGGCGTTTTCTGAACTAGTTAATGAATTTCCGTCATGGTTTTAAGGTGAGTGGTTGTTTCTAGTATCGGAGTCTCTCCTTCTTTTAAGCTGACAGGACTCACGTAGTGTCAAGGGTATTGAGTGGCATTATTTACTTTCACTTACTACGACCCCAGAGGGAAGCAATCGATTTGTTTTTTTCTCCCAGTCTCTTAGTGCTTCACCGATTCCTTTCTTGTAGTAATGTTTTCACTGGGAACCAATAAAAGGAGCTTCTGTGAATTGTCTTGTCCTCCTCAGGCCGTGCCGGGTTTCTGTGGCCGGGCTTGAACACGGCCGTTTTTAAGGATGGATCCGTTCAAAGACCGTCTCAGAGAGGAGAGGCCGAGCAAAAGGAGGTGACCGCTGCTCTGGAACGCCAGAGGGACGATTGGGACAAGCGCAGGAAGACCAAGATAAAGAGAGAAAGAGGTTGGACTGGCCATTCCTGGGGTGGGATCAGTCTGGGACCACCTGATCCAGGGCCCAATGGAGGTATGCATGGTTTATTTGAATAAAGACAATTAAGCTCACCTTAAAACCTCTATTATGGCCTGTTTTTCAACATTTTTCAACTTTTTCAACCTTCTTATAGAGATTTTAGGGTAACGTAGGGGTGCGTGGTATGAGTTAAAATTCATAACACCTGGTATGTAATTCATATTATGTATGGGGGGGTGGACATTATATTTTAGTTAACCTGAGGGGGGGGCAGCTTTGATGCTGCTCTTTGTTTGTAAATGTTGTCACCTTTTTTTCTTTCTCCCACGCATGTCTGTAAATCTGACGTCTCGTGAAACCGTTTACAAAAGAAAACTTAAGAAAAGAAAAGAAAACACGTAAAAATGTTGTGCACGTCTTTACGGAAATCTGACTTAGTAAAACAGCCGCTCCTAAATGCACATTACACAGACAGTTCCTGAATACATTTATTTGTGTTCATTTTTTCCAAAGCATTGCATTAATCCATAATTAAACCAACTTCATTATTTGGAAATATATCATCAACCCTATTGAGCGTCTTATAAAACATTTTCTAAATAGTTTTCATATAATGACACAAAGCATGTTGAACACACACACCCACATACACAACTTTTTCTTCCAAAAAGTAAATGTAGGAAGTGCAAACTCATTGTAATTTATAATGCTGTTCCGAGTTCACCGTCCTACCTTGTAAATGCGTTTTGTGGCGTCTTGATTGGACGAAAGGTTCTAGGTGCAATTTCTGCTAGTGGAGGTGATGGATTGCCCGACGACAGTACGGCCTCCAGTGTAAATCATGTCTAGATTACCTCCACAGCTTCTATCGCCTGAGTCACCACAGCAACACACCGGCTTTATATTGAGGAAATATGCTCGTCTCTCACAGACCAAATGAAACGCCTGTAATGAGTTTCTTCAGAGACCTGGGGTTAGAGTTCAGAGCCGAAAGCTATTCCCGATCAAAAACTGACGTTTTTTTTTTTCAGCTTCGTTTGGTGTTTTAAAATGTAGTGACTTTTTTTGTTTGTTTTTCTTCCAGAAACGTATCCAGGTTTTGATTCTCGCATCATTGAGGTGAGTTCAGTTAATCTCTTAAAGACTTAAAATCAGCCTGGTTATGCAAATGGACATTTACAAATGACCCTTTGGAATTTATTGGATTTGGTGATTAAAACTAGCCAATGAATCATGGATTTCAAGGTGGACATTAAGGATAATACCTAGATGATGTAATTTATGAATAAATGATATGGGAGAGCTTATCACCCTTGTCTAAAATTATATGTCTTATCACAAAGCTAAGCATAAATGACAGATGATCATTTTTCCAGAGTTTCTATGTATATTACATTTGTGAAAGAGTTCAGTACAAACAAGATGGCGGCAAAACTGTTGATAAAAGTTGAGTGAAGAAACTATGGATGGACTATGGCATGGATGGAAGTTGAACGATGAATCCTATTCAGGGTCAAGACTGGAAAATACAATGAATAAAAAGTTTAATAGTATAAAAGTTGAAGGAAAGTATTGTAGTTGAGACATTGAAGATGAATCAAGAATGCATGAAAAGTAGAGTGAAATTTCTACAATACATGGTATGAAACGAGGACGCTTGAAAGACGACTCGATAAAGTGTAATGGGGGAAAAATTGATTAAAAAATGAAAAGCATCATACTTATAAAGGACATGATCTCAAGCTGTCGCACACTTCTCTCACTAATTAGGAGAAGTGATGTTTGTTGCTGTGCACTGAGCAAATGCTGTGGCTACAACGACTGCGAAAAATATAAGCAACTTTTACTCTCTACTTGACTTCGTATCTGTACTCTATACTCCACTACTTTTGAATGGACAGTTAGCATTACTCGTTACATTGTGGATGTACGTGTCAATTCGGCATCTTTTTATACCGCTGTTACTTTCTTGACCAGAGACTAGAATAAATATCAAGTTACTGGATGATATTTATGAGCTAAATCACCTGAATTAGCGGTTGCACTTTTTTGTACATTTTAATTTGACTGAGACTGACTTTATATATATATATATATATATATATATATATATATATATATATAT